>JACJUY010001799.1:32575-55009 GCA_014220935.1 Platorchestia sp. MABIK
AATTACGAGCCGAGTTATAATTTTTGAATTACGAGCCGAGTTATAATTTTTGAATTACGAGCCGAGTTATAATTTTTGAATTACGAGCCGAGTTATAATTTTTGAATTACGAGCCGAGTTATAATTTTTGAATAACGAGCCGAGTTATAATTTTTGAATAACGAGCCGAGTTATAATTTTTGAATTACGAGCCGAGTTATAATTTTTGAATTACGAGCCGAGTTATAATTTTTGAATTACGAGCCGAGTTATAATTTTTGAATTACGAGCCAGGTTACCGGTTTTGAGTTACAAGGCAAGTTATAGGTTATAAGAATGCATGGGGAAACGTTCTCTCAAGTACCCAGCTCACGGTATGGCAAGTAATTGGTCATACTTATAGCTTACGAACCTCCAAAGAACTCGTGAGCTTCAGGACATGCTGGGAAGCGCAGTCAGGCGAGTGGACGGTGAGTGGTGCAGTCAGCAGCAAGGAAGGCGCCTCAGCCTCTCATCTTCGGTCTGCTCGGTCCTCGATGGAAGGGAAGCGCAGCGAAGCGAACGAAAAACCACCGGCGCACCAGAGTTGGTTGCAGGAGAGGTTCCGCCGGCGATGCAGAATGAAGGCTGTGTTGGCTTAGTTGTAGAAGTATTAAAGTTGATGGAACAAGTTTGCTGGTTGTAGGTTGGAGGCGATCTGCTGTGCTATCCGGAAAATTTACGAGGTCATTTTGGCTTGGCTGAAATGGTGCGTTCATTATGTTGTATTCAAGATAGTAAACTAAAGTTCAAGAACTAAAGACAAGCCTAGAGCTGGGTTATAGAAACTTTCTTTATGAAGTACCGAACCTACGAGATTATCTTTAACTACATTTAAAATCCAAATCTAAAGTCTTACTTATAAGTTTAGTGTTAATCAAGTAGATTATTAATTGAATTTATTTTTATTTAAATTTAACAATAATTAAGTTTAGTGTTAATTAAGTTTAGTGTTAATTAAGTTTAGTGTTAATTAAATTTAGTTGTTATTGAATTTAATATTCATTAAATATAGTCCGAAAAATTAGGTTGATGAAAGAAAGCTTAAAGTTAACGTCGTTCAACTATTACAGGAAATCCTGTAAATTTTCTGTACAAGCACGTCGAAAGTAATGCAGGAATTGTGTCATAAGGGCGTATAATCAGGTTTATTGCTGAGAACATGCGGTATATGAGCTATTAACATTTTCAACTTAGAAGATAAATGTTTATGCGTATGTGGTCTTTCCTTTTTTTAGGAGCGATACGATTTAAATTTACTGTACATTTTTGTCTTATCTCACTAGCTCATTTGTCGAAATTCTAGCCATTGCTCGAACACTGAGGTCCATAACGGACTTTATAAGGCAGATTTAAGAGCCTTCAGCAATAAAGTTCATGGGCTGTGATTCGCCTGATCAGCCTAAAATTTAATAACGCAAGTAATTTAAGACTAAGTGGAGCAATGGCGAGGGTTTCTCACATCTTCGGCGAAAAACGTATTTGCAAACTAAAAATGTTCGTCTGCTCTTCTTGCAACGAATCCCAAGCCACAGCAAGGGATTCGGGGAAGCTGACGAGCGGGTGAGCCAGAAGCCGACCCACAGATTGAACTGAGCTGTGGGCGTGTGTGCACCACCTTATGTGTGCCGCTGTTCTACGGCAATCCGACCCTCGCCACAGGGGACTCTTGTGTCCTCGGAAGCCGGCTGCATTGAAGATAGTTCTCCTGAACATACTTTTCGAAGTCTTCAAGTGAGCCTTTTGCCTTTAAAAAAAAAACAAACATCGGCATCTTAGGAAGCTTTATTTCCAATCAAGCCTGATACATATGATCTTAAGCATTGGTTTTTCAAATGTCTTATAACTAACACCATATATAGGACACCATGACGGTTCCCCCGTGAAGCCGGTACCCATTTCCGACACCTGGGTTGAGTGAGGTATTGTGCTTGAGCTCTTCCCTTATACCCAACGGGGAAAATCGCCGCGCCAGTGCCGGGATACGAACCCGGGTCTCCGAAATGCAAGGCCGATCCCTTAACCACTGTACCACGGCGAGCTTCTCCTTTAATTATCTTTATTCTAGCGTTACCGGCCCCAGATGGGTGCCAGGCAAATGTGTGTGCAGTAGAGCCCGTTTAATTCGGGGTTAGTTCCACTGGTCGGGTGGCTTGCACACACATTCATGCACTTCCAGTCTCTTTCTCTGATCTTTTCATGTGTATCGCAACGTGGGCGTAACAAAAAGCAAGCTTTCTTTATTGCTCTAGTTTTGAATGGCATTTCAATATGGTTTTTATGGGCTTCCATCTCATAACTTAAGGGAGGGAGGTATGTGAGGAGTGCAAGCTCGTAAAGTTGAGACGGAGCATTTCCAAACATCATGTTTCTCTGACCTAAACGGCATCATTTGCGTCGTTTTCTTCGACAAACATATCGAGTAATTGTAAGAAATTCAACCTGGTACCTCCTCTCTCAAACTGTACCACATTGCCATTCCAAATGAAAGCTCTGAAGATCTTTTTTTAAACAAGTTCGCAACATCACATCATGGTGATACTTCAGCAAAAGTTGAATAACTGGTGAAAATAGTATATTTTATTTGAAATAAAAATTCCTACTGTTCATTGAATGCGTTAGATATTTTCTAGTGTTTCTACCAATTTATTCTCCACGATTAACCCAATATTGCCGCTTTTTGCCTAATATTTGAGCAAAATTTAAAAAGTATCAGTATATCATAAGCGAAACAAACTTCCAAATAAGTTCTGTCTTATTAGGTTGTCAGAGATGAGTTTATATTTACAGATAGTGGTGTGGTCGCAAAATCAGCATTGTGTGTACGTCACTGTGATATGGATGGTGATCACTTTCCGCCAACGAACAAAAACAAACGAACAAACATCGGCATCTACGGATGCTTTATTTCCAATTGAAGCATGATACATATCACCTTTTACATTGGTTTTTCAAATGCCTTATAACTAACACCAGGACGCCATGACGCTTTCCCCAGGTCAAGACCGGTACCCATTTCAGACACCTGGGGAGAGTGAGGCCTTGTGCTTAGAATTTTTCTCCTAGACCCAACAGAGAAAATCGCCACCAGCGCCGAGACTCGAACCCGGGTCTCCCCGCACGGAGTCAGGTCCTATACACACACGGCTATGGCGAGGCGATATGAAGGAGCTGAATTCAAACCTTCAAGTTCATTCTTGCGTGGAGTGGAGATACATGAACTCGCTATTTTAGCTCCAATAAATACAAAACGAATACTTGAATGTACTTTTCTAGGAATAGGATTGCTACATAAAGCAGTTGTTTGATTAGTAGTAAAATTGTCTTACTCATAGCCATAGATGTTATTTTTTTCTGTTTTGAGGTGTAGAGCATGTAAATTCTCAATCACTAAATTATGTCATATCAATGCATTAATAAATTAATTTACTTTTTGCTCTGCAAAAATCCATTGCAGTAAAAAAATAGAATTTGATGCCAACAAGAGTGATTCATTTTAAAGTTTAAGAATACTAGAGTTTTTGGATCTTAAAAAGCTCTTCATATTTTATTTTATGTACCAAACATTGACTGAAGGTAGGGTGAAAGATGTTAAGGACAGCGTCCCCCATAGGAATCCAGGATTCTGAGACCATTTGAGAAATAAAGATTATTGCTGCTATAGGATGTGTAGGAGGTCAGGTACATCCTGTGAAAAAATGAGACTCGTACGTTCACTCGTTCGCCCGCTACGGGGGTTTGAAGAATGGGGGGAGGGAGGGGAGGAGGAAGTGGTATTTCATCATGTTACACCTCCCCTTGGCTGTTTTTCACAGCGTGACGTTGCTATGCCATTTCCTATGTCTCTGTATTACTCCATAATGATTTCAAAGGTCTAACTCAAACCAAAATATTTTAAAAATTTATAATTAAAATTGTTTGTTTCTTTGTTATGCTTATAATGTAAACAATGGACTTTGGGGTTTCAAAATGCATCTCCTACAGTTTTCCAGCTACAGTAATGATTTTGATATCATTGGATGCAAAAAACTGAGGGCTTTCCAAAAACTCCTAAGAGATTTCATAAGTAATTCATTTTCAAAAGTTATGGTGTCATGAATCTGCATTTGTAGAAAAAAAAATTTGCTCCTGATTTTGTTTATTTATTTATTTTTGAAATTGGAAATTTGGGAAACGGCATAGAACTTTCTGAAATGTGCATGTTTTTTCGCATCCAATGATACCAAAATTATCACTTTTACTCAAAAACTGTCGGAGGAGATGCATTTTGAAAGACCCCCAAAAAATCTCGTTTGCTATGAATATCTCGTTTTCTATTGGGAAAATCGCAATTTTTCACGCAAGGCATATGATTCCCAATTGCATTTTCTATCAGTATACCAAATTTCATTACTCTAGGTTCAATAATAAATCAAGGTCCGTATGGGGGACGCTGTCCTTAAACAATTATTAACTCTACAAACGAACCATTATGGTCATTTAGCCCAAAATAAAAGTGAATGCAGATTCTTTTCTTATTCCAAAGCATATTCATTTTATTCTCATTGGAACTAAGACTTAAAATTCAATTCCTACAGAGATCTATAGAAAAAGTTGTTACAAAGCTTTGAAAACTTATTTTGAATAACCACCCTGTTGAAATATTAATCACAAATTTAATCAAGACTAATAACTTCTGCTGTATAATTCATCTTGATAGTATGATTTTCACAATTGAGGAGGGCATTCGTTTTACCAACCTTCTCCTTTGTTATTGAACCCAGAGCAATGAAATTTGGTATACTGACAGGAAATGCAATTTGTAATCATTTGTCAACTATGAAAAAAGATGATTTTCTTGAAAGAAAATGAGATATTCATAGAAAAAAGAATTTTGGGGAGGAGGGAATTCTAAATGCATCTCCTCCTACAGTTTTTAAGCTACTGGAATTATTTTGGTATCATTGGATGTGGAATATTGTGGACATTATGGGAATTAAACAGAATTTTTTTGTCATAATAGTTGAAGAAAATTTTTGAGGCGTCATTTTATTTGAGAGGGAAAATTTTCATTTATGTCATAACTTTTGTTCCTGATAAATTTTGCAATATATTTTTGCTTCCCGTAATTTCCACACTTTTCTGCATCCAATGATACCAAAATCATCACTGTAGCTTAAAATCTGTTGGAGGAAATGCATTTTGAAATCCCAAAATCCAAGGTTTTCAGTGAAAGTCAAAAAAAGCATCATAACCAATTTTAAGTAAAATTTTTAAAATTATTTCGTCAAGTTAGATACCTGAAAACATTAAAGAGTAATAGAGAGACAAAGGAGATGCCATAGCAATGTCGTGCCGGGAAGAAAGTGCCAAGGGGGAGGTGTAACGTGATGAAGTACCACTTCCCCCTTTCTTCCTCCCATTATTCAAACCCGTGTAGTGGGCGAACTAGTGAACTAAGCAGTCTAATTTTTTCAAAGAATGTACCTGATCTCTTACATTTCCTATAGCTGCAAAAATCCCTATTTTACAAATCAGGATCCGTCGGGGAAATTGTATGGAGGACACCTCTCTTGACCCTTGCTTGGAACAAACTTTTTAAAATTAGCTGTAAAAAATAGATGAACTCTGCAGTTTGCTGCATATTAATCATTAGTGCTATAAGCTTTTCATTGGAATTATGTAGAGAAGATATGTTCCATTATCTATTGAGCTTTTTAATTATATAATAAACCTAAGACTTCTTAATCTGAAGATTCAATTATACTACAATCTCTGGAAGATTTCTGGCCATTGCTTTACTATCTAACTCGTACCTATTTTATAGTATCTCATAGAAAAAACTCTCCTAAATTCAACAATATCAAAGTTATTTCTTTGTTATAAATGGAAGAAAATTTATGACCAACCGTGATTGCAAACTTCAAAACTAGCATAGATTACAACAGCTGCAGTTGTCTTCACTATACTGGGCCGGATACATGCCTGTGTAGCGTGAACAATTCCCATTACTGATTGAGGTACATGCCACTCTGTTATGGTGTAGGCAAACAGCAACCTCCACTGTTTGAGATCCATGCCACACTGTGACAGTGTTGCTCACAGAAGCTTCTTCCAAGCATTGCTCATCCTACTTGCCACTGCCTCCTTGAAATTGCTGCCAGATGATGGAGCTCTCAGAGCGGAGTCCAACGGTATACAATAAAGCTACAGTTGATTCAATTTTATGTGCGCCCCAACAGTGGTTGATATCTTGAGTACAGGGAAAGCTAGGGTTAGTGACATGAATCTTATCATTTCTAGAATATACAGTTTTCATTTATCCTACGTATTGATTTTTGTAAAATGAATCATCAAATCTTGAACTAATTTATTTATTTGTCAATTGCACCAAGGCTAGGTTAAACATTATTATATACCTTTTATCTTTGTCGTAGGCCTAGTTCTTTCATAAACTTTTTTCCCTCAGAGGGATAAAACTATTGTATCTATGGGAATTAGCGCTCCCAGGAGGGAAAATGTGAGGGCCTGAGCTCAGAGTTAGGTAGGGATTCTTTTTGTTGAAATGAAATGTTTTTGTTATGTTAAGGACCATATTTTGTTCGGTTCACTGCTGTCCTGTTTTTCAGCATCTACTACTTTCTCCTTCAACTTTGATCTTATTTCATGAACTTCTTTCGCAACTTACTGTTTTTGTGCTCTATCTGTAGATTCCTCATTCCCTTAACTCCATACTAAATGGTGCCTTCCTTCTTCCTTTCTTTGGATTGCATTTGTTGCGGATAGGGAGGCCAAAACTAACTAATAATCTCATCTTTCATAGACTTTTTTCCGTTTTTTTTAATTTTCTTGGATCTTGCTGATGCTCATGTGGTTGTATACCTGAACCTGAAAGTAAGAGTTGATAGAGTGTCATGGATTTTGTTACAGCCTAGAATTCCCTTAACAATACTCACAATATTCACGCCTAGAATTCAGCACCCAGACTTATCCAATAAACTACTCAGGATCCACCAATGCCTGTCACTAGCTACCATTGGACAGCATCACTGGGATGACCAGTGCATCAAAATAAAACGATCCTCAGAAACATGGTGGGCAGTACAACCCACTCTACATGACTAACTCATTCAAGTTGCTGTCTCTTACTCCAGGCATGTACAAGAAAAATTTTCAAAGCATCAATAATAATCAAATCAGACTCTTGATCTAATACAGCAAGACAGCTCATACCACTATCATCTTCAGCATATTTGGTATACCACTCATTCCCTCCAAACCGCTCAAACACCACATTCATCAAACTCTTCCTCTCTTGCTCATACTTGCTACATTCCAACACAAAATTTTTGATTGTTTCCTCCACTCCTCTATCACACTGCTGACATGATATATTATTCTCATTCCGCGTGCGTCTATTCACACTCAACGCCTTACACCTCACAGAAATTAGAGTTGGCTTACAAAACTACCACTATAGAACATCTCACACTTAGGTATATTTTTTTCATATACTAGATTAGTGTAGGCTTTTGTGTCATGTTGAGCATCCACTTGTTCAATCCAAACTCTTGTTTGCTTCCCAATATCATTTTTCCATCTCTTGCAGGTTCACTCTGGTCTATCACCTCCAACATTCATTAAAAGCCAATCATCCACTGGTCTCCCAATTCTAACATGAACAATTTTTTGCATACTTGGTTTCCTTGCATGCCTTCCACATATGTTTTCCCAATGGCTTACACTCAGATTCCATTTAAAAATTTGATTTACCCACTTGCTATTCTGCATTCTCACAATTCTCACTTTATAATTCAACACAGCTTTCATTATTTGTTCTTGAAGTAGGCTCCACCTTAGTTCACCTCTAATAGCTTCTACAGCTGTCCATTTTGGAGACCCAATGCTAGACTTCCTACCTTATTTTGGATCACAGCCAGCCTTTCAAGATCACTTCCATTCCAGGCTAAAGCATTCATACCATACATGACACTAGGTACAGCAATGTACTTCCACATTCCTCTCCCACATTCATACTTGTTTGCTCTGTGCCTGGCCACACTACTTAAGGAGTGCGTCCCCCCAGAAAGGGGGAAATGTGGGGCAAAATAGATTTTATCTGCTATCGGAGATGAAAGAGGTCAGGTACATTCTGTGAAACAATGAAGTTTGTGCGTTCGCCCGCTACGGGGGTTTGAAGAATGGGGGGAGGGGAGGGGGAATTGGTATTTTTTTATGTTCCACCTCCCCCTTGGCTGTTTCTTCACAGCACGACATTGCTTTGTCATTTTCTATGTCTTTTTATTACTGTATAATGATTTCAAGAGTTGTAGCCGACCCCACAAATGATAACAAAGGAAAATTGAGAGTGTTTATGCTTACCTATTTTGCCTTTTTTTGGAGGATCGGAATGTGAGTTTAAAATACATCTCCTCCTACCGTTTTCATGCTACAGTAATGATTTTAGTATCGTTGGGTGCAGAAGGGGGAGTAGATTACAGGATGTGGAGGGCTACTTCAAAATTTGTCATGGTCAAAAGTTGTGACGTTATAAATGGAAATTTCCTCCAAAAAAACAATGGTGCCAAATTTTTTTTTAATTTTCATCATGATTTTTGAGATTCCTTGTTTATACCCCATAATCTACAGGATATTCCGCATCTAATGACACCAAAATCATCACTGTAGCTTGAAAACTGTGGGAAAAGATGCATTTGGAATCCCCCCCTTCCCCCCAAAACTCCATTTTCTATGAATATCTCGTTTTCTTTAGAGAAAATCAAATTTTTTTTGTAGAAGACGAAGGATTCAAAAATGCATTTCCTATCAGTACCAAATTTTACTGCTCTAGGTTCAACAATAAAAAAAGGTCTATAAGAGGGACGCCCTCCTTAACTAACTGTCCACACTACTGCATAGCTTTTGCACCTTTCTCACCCTTAGTTCTAGTGCATCCATCTTCACTTATCATACAGCCTAAATATTTGTATTCTTGTGTTCTACCTATTCTGATTACTCCAATAATCTACAGTCTTGTCACTATTTACAACCATAACTTTACTTTTATCTGCACCAAAGTTCATTTTGAAACCTGTACTAAATCTATTCACAGTGTCAAGCATCCTTCATAATAAAGTTCATGCACAGAGTTGCTGACCACAACCACATCATAAGCATACAACAAAATTCTGTCTCCTCTTTCCCACTTTCAGTCCCCGACCACTCATTCTCAATTGAACCATTAATTTTTCTATGTACCATCTAAACAACAGGGGAGAAAGAGTACAGCTCTGCCTCACTCCTCCACCACTCCTCACTTGCCCAGTTTTTAAATTTCCTAAACTGCAGATAGTGCTTGTATTCTTATACAGGCTTTGCACAATGTTTACTATCTTTCTACTAAATTCAACTTTTCTCAAGATTTCAAAAAGCCTTAATTGATCTACTCTGTCACAAGCATTTTCAATATCCAGAAATGCTAAGTAAAAATTCTTGTCTTCCTTCCTCATTTGCACAATTTTCACTCACTACAAACAGATTGTCTTCACCATGTCTATCATGCCTGAAGCCATTCTGTTTTTCTCCCAGGACTCGTAGTTCTTCAACTAAATATTTCATTCTATCATTGAAAATAGAAAAGAAAATCTTACATAGAGTGATGCCAGAACAATAGGTCTGTATTTTTTTAAGTTCTTTCATACTCTTATGCCCACCCATATGCAAAAGAACTACATTACACGTGTTCCAGTTATCTGGTACTCTTTTGCTCTTCCATATCTCCTCAAACATTTAAACATGTGAACTACACTCTCTCCCCCACATTTATAGAACTCATATGGAATCATATCAAGGCCACATGCCTTTCTATTTTTCATTTTTTTCAAAACAACTTACAATCTCCTAACAAGTGATTTTATCTTCCATTTGCAGCTTATGTTCATCAAGATTCTACATTATACATTCATTTATTACCTGCTCAGTGGTCATTCATTCTGCCAATGTCCTCAACTACTTTCACCATTTGCACCCTATCTTTCATGTTGTTGTTGACTGCTAATTTGTTAAATTTATTAAACTTTAATAGACCCGTGTAGAAATTTTCAGACGTACATTATTAGTGAGGTATTTTTTAAATTATGCAAAGAAGGAAGTTCATCAGCTATGGGGCTCCTCTCCTCATTCTGGTGGTGGGCGGATCCATGGGACTGAAGCATTTCCAGCAAGTTAGGTACAGTATTCTGCATGTGAGGGTTATTTTTATTCTAATGCTCATCTACCATCCAATACATTGTGGGGTGCATACCATGGTAGAGGAAACAAGGTAGGGTCATTTCTATGGGGGAAATTACACTTCTTCTTGTTTGGGTAGCCAATAGAAAGGCTTTATTTCAAACTAACTTTATGACGTCACCAAACCGCAGTGTCGTTAGGCCAATAGTGGAGACGGATTTGGGAGTAGCAGTGCTACCAGACGCAATATGAGCGCTGCTATTGGTTCGTTGCCGTGACGTCAGCACACCCACACAGTCAAAACAAAAAAAGACTGGTTTGAACCTACCTTGTTTCCTTTACCGTGGTGCATACCAAACTGTTCATGATACTGGTTATCAATGTATCATTGATACACTCCTTCTAATAGTTAAAACTGCATGAATCTAATTTCATTAGTTAGTGTTTTGTGGCATTTTTTTTAGCAGAGTTAGAGATCTTTTGGCCAATTCTATATATTAAGTATTATAATCTGCTTGTTACTTTGTGTTGATATTTGTGATCAGTGTATCATTGATACACTCCTTCCTATAATTGAAACTGTGTGAAATTAAATGTATTAGTTACTAACTTTTGGCATTTCTTAACGCCGCACACCTTTTTTTGGCCAAAAAATTTGTTTTATAAAATTTTTTTTTGCGTGAAATTGACGCTATACATGTGCTGAACATCCGCAGTAAATTTTACAGGCATTCATGCAATAGATCGCTCACAATGGGGGTTAGAGTGGTGTTGAGAGGGAAGTGTTTTTTTTTAAAAAAAAACATTTTATGAAAAAAACATTTCTACTCTATGACAAACCAAACTTTTAAAGTTTTTTAACCATGGAAACAAAATAATGAAAAAAAAGTTATTTACCTACAAAACAAAATGTTAATGAAAATGTCACGTTTTTGCTTCTGTGGAAACCTAAAATTTCCTCATGCCAAATCCTAATTTTACAATTTTTGGTGTAGAGAGTCAAGATAATGTTTTTTGAAAGAAGAATAATAGGGGTACAGCCCCACGGTAGCAGTTTGAGATTGTCTAATTAGGTAAAAATAGTCGTCAAACTCCAAAAAATTGAGATTTTTTGCAATTTTCAAAAATTTGAATTTTTATTGAAGATATCTCCAAAACCAAGACGAATTTCAAAAATTGAAGCTTTGGGGTTTTAGCCTAAATGTTTATCTTTTAAATGACACTTGTTTCATGTCTATAGGCCAAAATTTGCAGTTGGAGTAGGGTTTGCCGTGCACCCCTCTAAATTCCGTTTTCTATGCCGGAACTCATTTTCTATGGAGCAAATAAAAAATTTCCCCGAAGATAACCCCCATTTTTTTCTGCATTTTACCAGTCTACTAAAGTTCAAGGGCATTGGTTCACAAATAAAAGAAAAGGTGTACGGTGCTCTTAACCGAGTTTGAGATTTTGTGAACCATTCTGCATAATAAGTAATATAGTTTGCTGGTTATTTTATGCATTAATTGCTACTACTTACCTGTTTGATAATCATCATGTTTCTAACATTGAAATGCATTTTTCAAATTTTTTAAATCAAACTCATATTGACTTTAAATATTTGTTTTTGAATTGAAATGTCTTCATATTTATCAAAAATCATTCTTGATACCCTAACAAAAAATGAACACATATAAAGAAGATAAACCATTCCTCCAAGCTGTTCATTTAAATGCAGTTTGCAGTTTTTAAGAATAAATTATTGCTCCAAATTGAAAAATACAGAGAAACTGATACTTCTAGAAGTAGAAATACACAAATTTGAATGAGTATGATTTCATGTAGATTGCTTTGAGTGTTTCTTAGCTTTTTATTTAGATCTTGGAATCAGAATTATGGTTCTCTGTGAAATATTATTGATATGTTTAATATTAAACTTAAATTATTAGTATTTTTGCCTATTTCTTGTTCTTGTTTTGCCTATTTCTTAATTCAGAATGTATATAATGTAGAATCTTAAATATTATTTGTAAACTAGGGGTGTATATTTCTATTAGGTTCCAAATATACTTATGTTTTTGATGAGTGATGTTTTTTGCATACATTCAGGTAAAATGTAATAATTAGCCTATTCCAAGCAGCAGGGTATCTACTGGAGCACACAAATTTTAAAGTAATCTATAAATTGGAGCTGCCGCTATTCACAACATTCACATCTCCACGCCATAAATAGTTGTACCGCTAAATGGAATGAAAAATATATTATATATTTATATAAGAATGAAAAGGACATATATATTAGTTTATTTGGAATTGTGTGCAAAAAATAACGGGTTAAATTTCAATTTGAATAATTTCTAAAGTGTATACTTGTATTGGATTTTTATTTTTGACATGTGACTTCAGTACTGATGTAAAAATTATAGGTATGTTGATAGACCAAAAATATGTGTTTTTACGATCACAGACTGAATGGTACATCTGAATATGATAACTGACTTTTCACGCACAAGTTCCAAGCTTGAACAGAATGCATAAGTATTTTATTTACTAAAGCATGTACAATTTTTAGAATCATTGCTTCAAAATATATTTTTTCTTCATTAATCAACAAATAAAAGTTTCTTTGTTTTCAATTTTAGTATCATTAAAACTTCTATCTAACTTTGTGTTCTACAAATCTCCTGGAATGCGTTCAGCTGTGTGGTATAATTTGAAACACAGCATTGCACAAAGAGGGATAGCACACACATTGCAGGAGTAAATTGTTCTTGTGACCTTCATTTTAACTTTATAAAATACTAGACAGAATGTAAGGAAAGCGAACGGTTTTTTGAGGCCAGAAACAGAAAATGAGATTATTGCATGAAAATGCTCCTAAACCCATCCTCTATCACGTAGAAACGTCATTTGTCCCGTTTTGGCAACCCAAACCCCCATAATCACCCCCAAATTGCTCCCCTTTCCTGCAAACGCGCTCACAGAGACCAGCTGCGGCTCTGCTTAGCTGCGATTGGTTGCTCCAAATTTTTTTTTCTTTGTTTTTACACAACTGTCCATTCATTAGCGATGTTTAGTGGTCTCTTGACCTTCTTAGTGAGTGGTGTTGTGCTTGTCCGTCCTGTGAAATGCATAGAATATCAAATGCAGCAGTCCCATCTTGCCGGAGACGCTTTTTTGGCTTTTAGGGGCAATTCTGGCTACAATTTTTCACCGACGATGAGGGTATGGGTAAATTCCCAAAATTTTATGGGCTATAAATGTTTATTTGAATGTTATAAACATGCTGTGAATACCTCAGAGCTTATTTCACTCTGGAAGTATTTCTTTTTAATTCTTGAATATTTCACAGGGAAAAACCGTTCGGGTCCCCCTGCTCTTTGCAGCAAGTATTAGTGGCTTATTAGTGATAGTGCCTTATCACAACTATGAATGACTTATCTAGAATGTTTTAGAATTATTAGAGGTGTATTAGTTTGCAGGTTTTGAAGAAAAACAATAGTGTGAAACTGGGTGTCATATGCGCTCTAGTGCTCGGAATCTTTGAACGCCATTTTCTCAGAACAAGTCTTTTAGACTTTGCGGCTCAAAATCTAGGACAGTTTTTCACTTATAGAGGTCTTTTTTGCATCGTAAAGATCAAAGTCAGTACTATAAATGCTAGCTTAGATGGCTTTGATAAGTTGAGTTGAATTTTGTTAATTGTCCATAGAATTAGAATAATTCCTTTTTTTGTATTCAAATATTCGCAAATTTTTTTTTTGAAGCAAAAACAAAGCACCTAAGCTAAGAACTGTAGATATTTTCATTGTGAATCAAACAAAAAAAAAACTAATCGTCTCTATGTCAGATATTGGCTGAGAAATAGCAATTTTAAAGAACTTATGCTTGTGGGGGGATATGTGGATAAATTTCAAAAACTTTATGAGCTATGACTGTCTATTCAAATGTTATAAGCATGCTGTGAGTATCCGAGAGCTTCTTTCAATCCGGAGGTATTTTTTTTATTCATGAAAAAATTCACTGGAAAAAGTGTTTGCTTCCCTTAATCTGTGAAAGAAAATGATATGTATATTAGAGGACAATAAATATCAAATAGTCAATAAATTTTAACATAACTAGGAAAATAAATAAGAAAATGATAGCAAAGCAGGTAGGTAGAGAAGCAAGTCGGCTACTTCTCCTGCCCCATGGTCACGCACCGCCCACATTCATGTCTAGTAAAACACTGAAATCATTGTTCAACTTGCTTAAAATTGTCTGTGAAACTGAATTGAATCCGACAACCCTTTTTTTCCACGTAGTCTTTATATTGTAGCCACTGCTTTTGTGTAGCAGGCAGAATAAAACAGCAACTATAAATATATAGACATGCCACTGAATGGGACCATTTTTGGGACAAACTATGTATAGTTCCACTGCTTTTAATGGGTTAGTAGTGCACCAGTAAGACTAATAAATAGTAGGGTTGTGTTGAGGGCAGTGATTATTTAACAGTTGCAACAGTGATGTTAGTGTAGTAGCAAGACTAATAGATAGTGAGGTTGTAAAGGGCAGTGAGTGACATAACAGTAGCAATAGTGATGCATTACTGTAGTGAATGTAATGAGTAATATGATGGCATCAGTAGTACCTAATACATATTACTACAAAATTATTAATAAAAATTCATTTTCTATAACAATTAATATTCTAAGTAGACTGTCCTGCCAAAAAGTTTGCCATGTCCTGGTGTACTGTAGACACAATTCAAACCACATTTTATGTGTCCTCAAAAGAAATTTGGACTAAGAAGATGGTAGCAATGGTAGCATTCAGCACCTGATCTTCTAGCAGGTAGCATTCAGCACCTGATTTGTGAGCACTGCACCTGATCTTTCCACTGCAATTGTTAATATTTGCCACAAGCTTTCTCTAAAGCAATGGGAATGAAATCTAATTAAAATCCCTTCAGGGGGATACCACTATTGTATCTATGAGAATTAGCGCTCACAGGGGAGTTATGTGAGGTCCTGAGCTAAATGTTATGTAGGCCATTTTTTTTTATTATATGTTTGTTTTTGTTATAAACCATTTTTTTTTTTGGTTCACTGCTGTCCTGTTTTTCAGCATCTATTATTTTCTTCTTCAACTTTTTTCTTGTTTCATGAACTTCTTTCTTAGCTTACTGTTTCTATGCACCTTGTGCATAGATTCCACGTTCCCTTAACTTCATACTAAATGGTACCTTCATGCTTCCTCTCTTTGAACATCTTTATCATGGTAAAGGGAGGCTATGACTTTCTTATAATCAATCAATCTAATTAAAAGAGTTCAGCTGTTGAGTAGGACGTTCAGCAAAGGTCTTTGGAAAACTTCTGCTTCACCATGCACCGAGAACTGAAAGAATGGATTTAAGTAGTTATATGGATAAAAGTAAACCATTGGTCAATTGAGCTAATCAAAGAAAATAGCTCTAGTTTGCTAAAAAACACAAAGACTTTACTATAGAAAAATGGAAACAGATCCAATGGTTAAATAAATTGAGGTTACTTTGTTCCAGAAAGATGTCATAGTTGGAGAGAGAGAGAGAGAGAGAGAGAGAGAGAGAGAGAGAGACAAAAAGCACATAAAATTTTGAATCCTTTATGCATGTGCAATTACGCTGTAATTTTCAGGTACGACCACAGGAGCCAAAAGAAACTGGACCGAGAAGAAGTGCGTGCATTGGGTATCAAAGTCAAAGATATATCTGAAGTGACTTTAGATTCAGAATATGAAAAAATTTCCCAGGTGAGTTTTTGATGTCAATGAATGATTTTTTCTATATGACCATATGGGCTGATGAAATTTTGTCTTCACTTCTAAAAATGGGCTCTGTTGAAAATTTTTACACTCAGTCTTCTGAATGTGCTTTTTAATTTCACTATTTTATATTTTGATTGAATCTTTTATTCAAGTGTAGAAATTCAATGTAAAATGAGGCAAAGTACATATCTTTGGGGGGATAGATGTGTGAACATTCTCAGAGTGTATACGTAGTGGTTGCTGATCCACCACCTTGCACTTTTTGTTTTGGAGTGGCAAGTGTCATTAACAGAACATGGGTGTTGCCTTTCTATGATCAACTATCATCATTAATTATTCAAATTATTCAGCTGCTGTAGGACAATAATAGTTACTTTCCTTAAATACAAAACTCAAGGGTCTTGATTTATAACCATGTCTTGCTCTGTAAACATGGAAAAAACAGCAGGGAAATTGAGTTCCTATGTTTAACTATTTTATTCTGCATGTTATATTGTGAAGCAATACTTAAAGTGCAAAATAGACAGGAATAAATGGAGCTATTGCTGGTAGACTTTGAATTACCTATATCAAGTTTGTTGAAGCAACCTCACCCATCAATAAATTTTGACAAAACTAATGGCCATGTTAGAAAATATAAATGCAAGTCCCCTCAGAGGGATACAACTTTTGTATCTATGGGAATTAGCACTCTAAGGGGAGAAATGTGAGGCCCTGAACTGAGAGTTAAGTAGGCCTTTTTTGTTTGAATAAAACATTTCTTGTTATGTTAAGGAAATCATTCTTTGGTTCACTGTTGTCCTGTTTTTCAGCTCCCACTACTCTCTTCTTCAACTTTTGTCTCGTTTCATGAACTTCTTTCTCAACTTCCTGTTTCTGTGCACCTTGTGCATAGATTCTGCATTCCCTAATCTCCATACTAAATGTTGCTTTTCTCCTTCCTTTCTTTGGGTGTTCTTTTTTACAGAGATGGAGGCTTAAACTAACATCTCATCCATTATTTACAAGAGCATTAATGCAAGTCATGCTCATCTTTCAAGTTTTTTCGGATAAGTAGAGGCCATTGTTGGTCTACAGGTTTTTGCCATTGAAGCACTGCAGCTGAATGAAAGCATTCAAGCCAAACATTGAGAGCAACACTTTGGATTGAAGTGAATATGGATATGTATAAGAGCATTTATGCAAGACAGGCCTTCCATCCATGGTCATCATTTGTCAATTTTTTTGAGTAGGAGATTCTATTAATTTTTGGGATGAAAGTGAGCATATTTTTTCTTTGCTCTATTATTACAATTGCAGAGTATTTCTTGCTGTTTTCCTACGTACTAGCCTAATAGGAGGGAGTGAAGTGCCAGCACATTGTGCTTCAGAGAGACACAACCATTGTATCTATGGAAGTTAGCTCTGCCAAAGAGAAGACTTGACATTTTGAGCTGAAGCATATGTTGGCCATGTTTTTCTTGATATAGAATAGGTTTTTTTTTGTTTGCTGTCAACCCTCCCCTCAGGGGGATACAACTATTGTATCTATGGGAATTAGCACTCCCAGGGGGAAAATGTGTGAGGGCCCAAGCTGAGAGTTAGGTTGGCCTTTTTTTTGTTGAAATAAAAGTTTTTTTTTTGCTATATTAAGGACCACCTTTTTTGGTTCACTGCTGTCCTGTTGTTCAGCACCTGCTACTTTCTTCTTCAACTTTTATCTTGTTTCATGAACTTCTTTCCCAACTTACTGTTTCTATGCCTCTTCTGCATAGATTCCGCATTCCCTAATCTTTGTACTAAATGGTGCCTTCCTCCTTCCTCTCTTCAATATGCTCTATTTTGTAGCAATTAGGGAGACTTAAACTAACTAAAAATCTAATCTTGCTGTTGACCCTCTTGTTTTGATTTTCTCCTACCCTTTTTTGGCATCAATTCCTTTTTCTTATATTTTCATCTTATTCCATACACTCCTTCCAATCTTTTCAACCTTCCGTTTTTATATGCAGGGTGAATGGTACTATACACCTTGTGCATAGATTCCTTTTATTTCAAACCAAATGGTGCCTTTCTCTTTCCTCTTTTGAGACCACCTTCTAAAGTGGTTATGATGGCTTAAACTAACGTATAATTTCATCTTCTAGCTTGACATCGACACCTGGGAAAACAAGAGAGGCCCCAGGGCATGGGAAGAAGACAACCCACTCTATCAGGAGGCAGTGGATCGGGCAGAGAAGATCAAGGCAGAAGTTGTCAGAACTAATTCTGTTGTTGGCAGATAACTTTATTATAGATCTTAGTTAATGTGTGGTGTGGAGTATTCCATTTGTACCAGGGAATTTCACTGAGTTGTAAAGAGTCATATGTGTGTGTGTGATTATCAAAAGACGATCACAATTTATTTAGTAAAAAAAATGCTATTGCCTGAAAGTTGTTTGAACGATTGTTCATAGTTCCTTATTTCATGGATATAATTCATTTGTGCAAAGTCATGAAGTTTGAGAAATCTATTCTTGGTTATGCTTTAGAATCAATTGTTACATTTCTTGAAGCTATAGCAATTGATATCACTTCTGATAAGTTATTGCATCTATTTTTACTCTCAAGCCTATCCAAATATTAAAAATTGTATATATAATGCTTCACAAAACAAAATATGATCAGTCAGTATATTATGAGGAGAATTTGAACTAGGCAAGCCGTTGGACAAAAAGCACTAGTAACTTTTACTTTCCAAATTCTAGAGACTCCCTACTTCATTTATGAAATGGTAGCAAGAAATTTTGCTGGTTGTCACAAATGGGATGTTTTTAAAGTAAATTGAAGAGTAAAATAAATTATTGTTATAAAAGAGTAAATTGACTACTCTTAACTGAACTGCAGTTTCCAAGAGTAGTGGGACTACTCTTAGGAACTGCAGTTCAACTATTATGGGCAGAGTGTATAATTTCCGATAATTGTGAAAAGTATGTTTAATTTTTTAATTTACAATCTCTTTGAGTGTTTCAAGTCTACCAAAATTTTCTGAATAAGCGAGTTGTGTTGATATTAAAAAAGAGAATTACTGTGCCTGATATTGGATTCCAGTGAACACATTAATTTTTTTTTATTTTTGAAAAGCTGAATTTCTGTGCCTATTATAGAATTCTAGTGCGCACATTGAGACTTGAAAACTGACATGCAGCACACAGACCAAAGCGTACTCCTGATGGAAGTAACTGCTTCTACAAGCTGATAATTGTGTAAAGAAATTTCATTCCACTTGAAAAGATTTATTTGAAGTTTATTTTGCGCAGAATGCTGAAGTTTCATGCTGCTCAGTCTATGTCATGAACGGTGCTGGTGAAAGTTGCCTGACAACTTTTTCTCGCTACTTCTGCTGCTGCTCGTGTTTTTTCAATCTTGAATTATAGTTGATAATAGGTAGAAGCTTAATGTCAGCTGGAATTATTTTTCTCATTGAGAATTGAAGCTTATTTTTTATGGCTGAAATTAGCCTTCTTATTGATGATAGCTTATTTTATGGCTGAAATTAGCCTTCTTATTGATTATAGAAGCTTATTTTATGGCTGAAATTAGTCTTCCTGTTTTGGTGTGAAAAAATGTTCATGCCAAGAATTTGCCAGTGCTTAGGCCTGAAGTTGAGTTAGATGTGCTGCTAAAATTCATGTGTCTCTGTCACACCTCGACCGGTGGCTTTTTATTCCCAAAATACAAACTTAAATTAGAAATTTAATAAGTGAATATGAATTGAAAAACTAATGTGAATTAAAGAAAAATGAAATGGAAGTTACAGTGCTTAAAAAGGTAGTTACTGCAACTTGAAATCATTACAAGTGTATTTGCACCCACTTAAATGTCGATTTCAGAGCTTAGAACTTATGCTATTTATGTCCTAGCTCCGAGGAGTGTCTTGATTGTACATACAATGTTTCTTTATGATGGTTTTATTTTCCATTATGTGTAGCTCCAATTCTGTGATGTCTTTGTATTCAATAAAGAGGCATTTTGTTACAGATGTGACTGCTGGGCTCTAGAAGTATTTTACTTGTATTATTTGCATTTAAACTAAAGGAAATTAGAGTAAGGGAAAATTGAAATATGTTCCCCTTAGTAGGATACAACTATTGTTACTATGGGAATTAGCGCTCACAGGGAAAACTGTGAGGTCCCAAGCTTAGAGTAAGGTAGTCCTTCTTATTCTTAATAAATTGTTTTTTTTTTGTTTTGTTGAAGAACCATCATTTTTTGGTTCACTGCTGTCCTGTTCATCAACATCTTTGAATTTCTTCATCTTTTATCTTATTTTCGATCCTTCCTTCTTAATTAAATGTTTCTGTGCACACGGGAATCTGTGTGCAAACACATTCTGTGCATAGATTTTGCGTTCCCTTCACTCTAAACTAAATGATGCCTTTGTCCTTCTCTTTTTTGAATATCTTTGTTGTGCTAAGGGAGGATGAAACTCTAATAATTATTTGAAAGAAGTTCCATCAATGCATGAAATGCTCCTGCTTCAAACACCCATGCCAAAATAGCTACAAAACAATGCAAGAAATTTAAAAATTGCTTGAAAACTCGTGTAATATTCTCAGAAAATCCAAAAGAAACCCACTCACTAGGGTGGGTTTTATCTACAAATGCTTAACAACTAACACAATATTTGAAAATCCACACAGTATAACTAAACATCCTTAAAAACTTGCATTGCATTCTCAGGAAATTCTTCCAAAAAATCACTATGCATAGCCAAAAAATGTCTAAAACTCGCAAAATAAAACTGAAAGCGGGTTTTTTTCTTGTTTAAGCACTTGTTTTAGTGTTTTTAGTGCCAAACCTAGCAATTTTCAATGTTGTCATGCGTGCCCTGCTTGGCAAGGACAGAAGCTGGGTACTGGAAGACCTCTTTTTGAGCAAACTAACTTTCTGTTTTGCCACCCTCTGTTGTCCGTTGGTCAACAAGTTGGCCGCCACGTGAGCTAACGATGGTACACGGAGGGGATTTTCATAATGCTGCGCACCAACCAGTAGTTACAATCCAATTTTCATAAATACTTAATCAAAGCTAAACGAAGGGAAGATCCAGTTCATGTTTACTACTTTCAAAATTGCTTACTACAATTGACTTCAAGTTTGAGTTGATAACTGGACTTTAATTTACCCATGGCTATTAAAGTGTTAACATCGTTTCTAGTGAGAATGTAACTCTTTGAGACAATTCTCATGATTTTGATTGAGTCAATAACTATTTGGCAAGTAAAACTATTTTAACATAGAGAAAACAAACTTCGCCAAGTTGAATATTGAACAGAAGTTTAACCCATGGCAGTCAACGTGTTGTGTGAATAGGAAGCAACTTGCCTGGAGCCTGCTGGTGGCTCTACAGTAGCATATGAAAGTAAAACATAAAGCACTTTAAATCAGCAAAAAGTTGAATGAACACATTCTGAAAACATCAGCCTCAATGACATAACACCTGGAATAATTTTAAATTAGATTTAGCCTACATTTGCCTATTTTTCTGTGATATTTTGTATTATTTTTTCTGTGAAACTTTGTGACGTTGTTTCTTCTATGAAACCAACTTTGCTTTATTACATGCATGAAACAATCTTTGTGCTATTAGTTGTACGACTTCATATCAGGAATGTGTGAGGTCCCGAAGTTGAGGTTAGGTAGGCCTTCTTTTTGTTGAAAACAAAGTTTTTCTATTATGGACCATCTTTTTCAGTTCACTGCTGTCCTGTTTTTTAGCACTTACTACTGTTTTCTTCAACTTATATTTTGTTTCATGAACGTCCTTCTCAACTTACTGTTTCTATGCACCTAGTGCACAGATTCCGCATTTCTTCAAGTTCATACTGAATGGTGCCTTCCTCTTCCCTCTTTTTGCAACGCCTTTGTTGCGGTTATGCAGGCTTAAACTAACTTATCTAAATTATTTGTTGTGTGACTTTGTGTTTTTATTTCTCTTACATGCCTAAGCTTCTTCATCAACTTCGTAAATTTTTATTACTTGGATAGGCCTAAGTTTCTGTATGAACTTAGTGAATTAAATTAACTTAGTCTCTAGCATAAATCAAAATGAGTAAATTCGTAAACTCGTGGGCATGTGTGGCGAGAGTTTAGAGGTTCAACTAGTTCTTCATTGACGAGTTTAATGCCGAGAAAATAAGGAATGATATATTTTTAAATCAAACCTAACAAAGTGAGTTCAAAATTTTTTTCTTTGCTTCTCCTTATCACATTTTTGTTTATTTTTTCAGATCAAGTGAATTTTTGTGTGGAATCGTCTTTTTTCGCTTCATTTTTTCATTCACTTCATTTACATCACACGTCGCGTGTTATCTCGGCAGCAAGAGTCGCGTGCTATCTCGGCAGCAAGAGTCGCGTGTTATCTCGGCAGCAAGAGTCGCGTGCTATCTCGGCAGCAAGAGTCGCGTGCTATCTCGGCAGCAAGAG
>JACJUY010001799.1:56189-71226 GCA_014220935.1 Platorchestia sp. MABIK
GTCAACTGAGTCAACTGAGTAAACTGAGTCAACTGAGTCAACTGAGTCAACTGAGTAAACTGAGTCAACTGAGTAAACTGAGTCAACTGAGTCAACTAGTCAACTGAGTCAACTGAGTCAACTAGTCAACTAGTCAACTGAGTCAACTAGTCAACTAAGTCAACTAGTCAACTGAGTCAACTAGTCAACTTTCATAGTCAACTGAGCTTCTGTGTGATTAGTGAAAATTTTCTAACGTAATGGCCTTATCCGTACTTTATTTCTGCCTAAATCATTTTTTAACAGCACTTTTTGTTAATAATTAACAGGTAATGCAATACATTCATTCATTTTAAGGGGATCTACTACCCTGTATTTTACCTAATTTACCGAATTTTTCAAATTTCACTGTTGACGTTTCTATTGAGTCTAGAGGAACGAAAATGAATGCAGGTTTGTAAAATTGAATTCTGAACACATTTTTGTCTATTACTTTTTATTTTTTATTTTCGCAATAGAAAAAATTTATTGTGCGAACATAAGAAAAGATATATATACCTGCGCAAAACTTTTCCCACCTACAATTTTTTACGTAGAAGCGCGATTGTGGTCTCATTTGACACGAAAGGACTGTAGGAACCTCGTAACGAAGGATATTTCTGAATTTCGAACTAGAACAAAGTTATTGTTACAATGTCCAACAATTGCGATTTTCTATTGCGAAAATCGAAAATTTTCATGGAAGCAAATGTGTTCAGAATTCAATTTTACACATCTGTATTCATTTTCGTTCACCTAGATGCAATATAAATGTGTAAACTGAGAATAGAGAAAGAATCTAGGATTTACTTGAGGTTGAAATTTTTGGACAAATGTAACGATAAATTTTTTTCTAATTCGAAATTAAAAAAAAATCCTTCAATACGAGGTTCCTATGGTCCTTCCGCGTCGAATGAGACCAGAATCGCGTTTCTACGTAAGAAATTGTAGAGTGGGAAAAGTTTTGCACAAGTAAATATATTTTTTCTTATGTTCGCACAATAGCTTTTTTCTATTGCGAAAATCGAAAATTATTGTAGGAGAAAATGTGTTCAGAATTCAATTTTACAAATCTGTATTCATTTTCGTTCCTCTAGATGCAATAAAAACGTGAACAGTGAAATTATAAAAATGTGGTATATTAGGTAAAATACAGGGTAGTAGATACCTTAAATTATGGATCTAAATGTAACAACCTCACAGTTTCAAAACACTCTCGGTATTTTACCCTGATGGTTTGCCTTGCGTGTTTATGATTCAAAAAGGTGATCTACTATTAAACAATATTCATCCACTGCAACATTCTGCAGGGGGCTACAATTATTGTATTAAAGGGAAGTAACGCGCCCAAGGAGGAGGAAGATGCGAGTTTCCAGCCAGAAGTTAGGTATGTCTTCCTTTGTTTGAGGTGAATGTTTTTTGATCTTGCTATGGACTATCCTTTTTGAAACACTGTTATCCTTTTTCAGCTCCTACTTTCTTCTTCAACTTTCATCTTGATTCAAAAACGTCATTCAATCTTTTTTATTTTAAGCGCAGGGGGTGGGGGCGCAGCTTGTGCGTAGGTTCCCCATTTCTCGTATTCCATCTTAATTTGTGCTCTCTTCCTCTCGTTTTTGGGAACACCTTTGCGGTTAAGAAGGATCAAACCAACTCACCATCTGATATCATTTATACCTCACCTATGCTTCTTAAAATTTAACTTTCCTTGGACAATCCCACTGCAAAATAAGTCGAGCCTCTCGTTGACGTGAACGAAGACGTAAAGCGTGCATGGAGTGCCACAGGTCAACGAGTTTTAAAATGTTGCACCTGGCGTTGTGGTCCGCCTGCCACAAGTGTTCACGGTAGTAAATAATTCCATGGTCGTAACGTCTCCCAAGTGTGGCTTCACATAGCTGGGTATATACGCGCTTGCTTTTTAGGCACTGTGGCAATATTTCCAGAGTTCTCAAGTTGGTTTAAAGTGGAACCTAGAGCGCCGTGTCGTGGTATTCGTGATATGGCATTGCGTTTTGGCGTGGTAACTCTTTTGATGTTGTATCCATTGCATTACTGGCTTGTCTCCAAGACATTGTATCCATGATCCCGTCAAACAAATCATGCAATCCCGTCCTTGAAAATTTTTTTTATAATGAGCCATGATCTATTTTTATGAACTACTTTAAAATGGACAGCTCAACAACGCGTCCTTTTTTTTCTTTCGATTCTGCTTCTACTGTGTTGGGATTACGTCAGTATGAATTCAAAGCAACGTAAATAAATTGGTATTGAAAAAACATAAATCAACAGTCCTAAAGTTTACGGGGCAGGAGTAGGGACTGACACACCAAACAAGCAACCAACCAACCAACCAACTATCCGCGAGGATATTGTTAACTGAATATTTTTTTAGCTAAAATCTTACCTAATAATACCCTTAGTGTATTTATTTATTGGTTTGGTGTCCGCTTCCTGAGAAGCTTCTATGTTTTGAAGGACGCTCAATGACCGTATCTGTGATACGAGTTTCACCAGTGCACAAGTACAAGAATATTTTAATCGCGGGTACTATTAGGATGGATATATTTGTTTCTTTCACATCTGGAGAATTTATAAAAGGAAAATATCGAATCCCGTCATTTTTGACGAACCGTGTACGCTAGTATTATATAAAACCTAATCTATATCAAAATAGGTGAGATATGTTTTATTTGTGCGACTTGTATGCTCGGAACTTTATTTTCGGGAGCCCACAGACTGTTGAATAGATTATTTCTGACAGTCGTTTCCCGGTTTTTAACTTTCACTATACTGGAAACTAAAGTTTTACGCTTTGTTCTCCTTTTTCTGTAGGCATTTTTTAAAATGAGTTACAGTTACTAGTGAGTGAAAGTTAATGGTAAGCGAAGTGTGAGGTTCCGAGCTAAAGGTTACTAGGCCTTCCTTTTGTTGAAGTAGAAGAAGTTATTTTATTTGTTACGCACCATCTTTTTTCGGTTCAATGCTGTCCTGTTTTTCAGCATCTACTACTTTCTTCTTTAACTTTTATAGTTTCATGAACTTTTTTTAACATACTGTTTCTATGCACCTTGTGCATAGGTTCCGCGTTCTCTTGTCGCCATACTAAATGGTCTCTTCCTCTGTCCTCTCTTTTGAACGTCTTTGTGGCGGTTGGTGAGAATTAAAGGCTTAGACTTACCTCAAATCTAATCTGCCACAGATTATCATGATGGTAATGTTGAACATGCCATGTATTACACATCATTGAGCATGTCTTTCATCAATATAATGGAAGTAAAACATCCATTCCAGCCGCATGTAGTGAAAGGTCAGTATCACCGATCTTGGCAGGAAACAGAGTTGCGGCGATGCCTAGACGGTGAGGTTGCCTTGACCCACTTGCCTGCGTTTCTTTGTGGCGTATCGTGGATACACGCGCCGTGACGTGACAGCTGTACGATCGCCCAAGCACGGGCTGTGTATGTTATATTTATATAATTTTGACTTGTTCGTCTATTGAGATATCTATGTGCGTACTCGCTGATAAAACTCTTGTTATCGTGGTGATTGTTTAGTTGTTGTCGCAGTCCTCGTCCTTCTTTCAAGTACAACATAGGACAAAGTTCTACACCTTGCTCTAGACAAAATAGGGACATTTTAGAGTTACCGCTCGCTGACTTGCGAATGCGATTTGTTACTAACATTCATTTTACGAAGAAGAGTTTTTAAGAGATTGGTTGTACTGGCAACCTGACAACGAGTTACAATTCAAGAATATATCTTGCGTAATCTAAACCTTGGTGTGTTTGTTTATTTATATATTTTCTTGGTGTCCGCTTCTTCCGCCTCTCTGTGACGCTCATAAGGATGCTCAATGACCGTATCTGTGATACGAGTTTCACCAGTGCACAAGTACAAGAACATTTTAATCGCGGGTACTGTTGGGATGGATGTATTTGTGGGTCATCCACATCTGCAAGATTTATACAGGGAAACTTGTCGAACACCGTCATTTTTGACGGGCCGTATACACCAGTGCACGTGTAATTCGTGTTGTTGCATGGTTCATAGTGTTAGTACCTCAGCTATATAGAGGCCTCCAGGACTTGTACCTTTCGTGTCCACTTTATTTTTGTCTTTTCTTCCTCTTACTCCTCATGGGGGTACAACTATTGTATCTGTGGGAATAAGTAATCACAGGGGAAAATGCGAGGTCCCTAGCTGAAGGTTATGTAGGCCTTCCTTTTGTTCGAACATAATAGTTTTTTGTTTAGTTTTAGGCCTTTTTTGTGCAGTACTTCTGACTTTCTTCTTCAACTTTTATCTTGTTCCATAAACTTCTTTCTCAACTTACTGCTTTTATGCGCAAGGAATCTTCAGTGCAGGCACACCTTGTGCATAGATTCTGCGCTCCCTTAACTCAGTACTAAATGCTACCTTCATCCCTCTCTTCCAACACATCCGTATTGGTTAGGGAGGCTTAATCTAACTTATGATCTAATATAATCTTTACATTAGAAATTTCAGCTATAGGTAGGCGTCCGGGACTACTATCTTTCGTGCCCACTTTGTAACTTTCAGTTTTCATGCCTTCTTTGCTGCTTCTTCTTCGTCTTTTCTTTTCAAGTTGCTGTTTCTAGGCGCAGGGTATGCTGTACAGGAATACAATTTGTACATAGATTCCCCACTTTCCTTTGTCAAAACTAAATGGTCATTTTTTTCGCTCTCTTGAGATTGGATTTTTGGGAGTTAGGGAATCTTAAACTAATATAGAACAAAAACGGCGTTCGGTTCCGCTGATCAAAATACGTCGTAATGCAGAACTGCTGCATTCATTTTTGTATTCAACTTCTTCCCCTAAGGGGGATGCAGCGATTGTGTCTTTGGGAATTAGCGCTCCCAGGGGGAAACTGTTTGAGGGCCCGAGCTGAGAGTTAGGTAGGCTTTCTTTTTGTTGAAATAAAATGTTTTTACTACGTTAAAGACCATCTTTTTCGCTTCACTGCTGTCCTGTTTTTCAGCTCCCATAACTTTTTTCTTTAACGTTTATCTTGTTTCATGAATTTCTTCCTCAACTTACTGTTTCTATGCCGTTTCTGCATTGATTCCGCATTCTCTTATCTCCATACTAAATAGTTCCTTCCTCTCTTCGATACGCTGGTTTTTTTAGCGGTTAGGGAGCCGTAACTAACAAATAATCATATGACATAACCACAGGATCGTGGCAGTTATTGATGGAAAGTTAAAGGATTTGATTGTTTCGTAGAAATGTTCTTAAATTATTTCGTGCAAAATGCCGAAGTATTGAATTATTTTTTGCAAAATGCAGTAACATTATAAATCATTTTGTGCAAAATGCGGTAATACCAAAACACCGTAATATTCAATTATTTCGTGAGAAATGCCCATATTCCGTATCATTAAATTATTTCGTGGAAAATACCGCTTTTGCTGGAGCACCTGCACGTCTTCCCAACGTGACCTAGTAACTCGCGCCAGACCTGAGAGCGCGGCTGAAATATTGAGCAAGCTGCGGCCCGCTCGCATCGATTTCAGTAGACGGATGCGTCAAATGTTGGCGCAGAACTTCCCGTCTTGTGTTGTTACCTGTCTATTGCAGCCTGTCTTGTGTTGTTACCTGTCTATTGCAGCCTGTCTTGTGTTGTTCCCTGTCTATTGCAGCCTGTCTTGTGTTGTTACCTGTCTATTGCAGCCTGTCTTGTGTTGTTACCTGTCTATTGCAGCCTGTCTTGTGTTGTTACCTGTCAATTGCAGCCTGTCTTGTGTTGTTCCCTGTCTATTGCAGCCTTTCTTGTGTTGTTACCTGTCTTGTGTTGTTACCTGTCAATTGCAGCCTGTCTTGTGTTGTTACCTGTCAATTGCAGCCTGTCTTGTGTTGTTACCTGTCAATTACGGCCTGTCTTGTGTTGTTACCTGTCAATTACGGTCTGTCTTGTGCTGTTACCTGTCTATTGCAGCCTGTCTTGTGTTATCTGTCAATTGCAGCCTGTCTTGTGTTGTTACCTGTCAATTACGGCCTGTCATGTGTTGTTACCTGTCTAATACGGCCTGTCTTGTGTTGTTACCTGTCTAATACGGCCTGTCTTGTGTTGTTACCTATCAATTACGGGTCTGCCTTTTGTTGATACTTGTCCACTACGGTCTGCCTTTTGTTGATACTTGTCCATTACGGTCTGCCTTTTGTTGATACTTGTCCATTACGGTCTGCCTTTTGTTGTTACTTGTCAATTACGGGTCTGCCTTTTGTTGTTACCTGTCAATTACGGGTCTGCCTTTTGTTGATACTTGTCCATTACGGTCTGCCTCTTGTTGATACTTGTCCATTACGGTCTGCCTCTTATTGATATTTGTCCATTACGGTCTGCCTCTTATTGATATTTGTCCATTACGGTCTGCCTTTTGTTGATACTTGTCCATTACGGTCTGCCTTTTGTTACTGCTTGAGACAATTTTTTACCCTAAACTAAATCTCGACAAGGACTTCGTCAGCATCTGAAACGTCTACACTTTCATCCAATTTTGTTCCTTAAATTGTTCAGTCGTTAAAATGTTCCAATGTACTCTAAAATGTAGACGTGCATTTTCGGGAGAAACGCATGTCCTGCGTAGAAGACTATCATCATCACTCGCGGCGTACTTCTCTCAAAACAACAAGAATGCAATTTGTTGGGGTGGCGAGCTACCGAAATCTGAACCCAGGTCACGTGTCGGCGAGATGACTTGTTGTAGCGTTAAGCAGCGGCCTGCTTAGTGGGGCTCAGCACTTAGGTGTGGCAACAAAGACTAAGCGTATCGGTAGCTCGAGAGGTGTCATTGTGTTTCCTGTAAAACTAGACAGGGATTGCGTGGGGTGAGTGAAATGCACGCATTTGAGGGGTGCCATTGAGTTTTCTGTAAAACTAGACACTGATTGCGTGAGGTAAGTGAAATGCACGCAAAGATTGGACAAGTATAACTCGTAGCTTATATCCTATGTTACGCTCAATATTGCTCGCACTCATTGGACGAGTGCCAGCAAGTTTCCTGTGAAACTAGACAGCGATTGCGTGGGGTGAATGAAATGCACGCATTTGAGGGGTGCCATTGAGTTTCTTGTAAAACTAGACAGGGATTGCCTGAGGCAATTGAAATGCTCTCAATGTTTGGGCAAACATAACTTGTTGCTTGTGTCCTAGAGACGCCAAATATTGACCTATACGTCTTGAATATAATTGAGGCACGAGCTCATTTGACGTGTTTTATCAAAATGAGTAGGGAGTACTTTGAAGTCGTCGAAATTTTTTCTCTATTCAGTGAAGGGTATGATATTTTCATTTTTTGTTCTATTCGAGTAGCGCAGTATAAGCGGAAACATTTTGTGAAACATTATTGGTGGAATAGGTAGGTATTTATGAGAGAATACAAGCACGCAATTTCGTCCTTCGTTATTACTTTACTCTGTGTGCGTATACTATCACTTTTGAAACATGGTATTTATGATGCAGCAAGTGTGACGTGACCAATTGTTTCATTATTGTATGGTTTTAAGTCTTTTGATCGGACTTCAAAAGCAGATTTTGGCCATAAAATTTATTTTCAAATCCGGCTAAAGCTCCACGGATCTGTTGCACAGCGTTAATGGTGTGTTCCACTTACGTTCTTTAGTTGTGGTCGTAAACGTTAGCTGCGGTGTTCTAATTGAATGCGTCGGTGTTTTCTACTGAAATACCAAGACCGGGCTATTCAACAGTAGATTTTTTCCCTGAAATGGAAATATTGTGCTGTAATTGTCGAGTCAGATTCTCGAAGTAAGTTGAAGATCAAATACGCAGCAACATTTGTAGTGCAATATTTTCTTGTACTTGTATAATTGTAGATATCTCTGTCTACGTATAGGTTTATGAAGAGTAATTTAAGTATTTAAATCCTGTTTCTTCACATTTTCACTTATAATCCTATCAAGAATTTAAATGTACGTAGGTTTGTACTTCAGTGCACTATGGCACAATGCCATCGCGTATCTTGTTCAGTCCCTGAGATTGTCAATTAAGGCCATTTTTGTCATCACATGTCTGTTACCTCCTGTCGTTTATTATTACTTGTCCATTACGGTCTGCCTTCTGTTATTGCTCGTCAATTTGGTGTGTTTTTTGTTATTACTTGTCTATTACGATCTGTAATGGCTATGGCTTGATGAATGGCTATGCAATTATTTTAGAAAATATTAGATTATATGAGTTGGTTAAAATATTGTAATAAATGAGTTAGGTCAAGCCTTCCTAACCACCACAAATGTGTTCCGAAGAGAAGAAGGAAGAGAGTTTAATTTAATGTGAAATTTAGGAAACGAATCCATGCGCAAGTTGTGTTCCCAAATAAAATCATCTGCGCTTATGGTAACAAATTCGGACGTAAGGTTATGAAATAAGATAGGACTTGAAGAAGAAAATAGCAGGTGCTGAAAAGCAGAACAATAGCGAACTGGAAAAAGGTTATTGAACAAACTGAAAACGTTCAATTTCAACAAAAAGAAGGCTTACGGGACCTTTGCTTTGGAGCCTAACATCATCCTCGTGGGGACGTTAGTTCCCATGGGAACAATAGTGGTATCCTCCACATAGGGTCAGTATAGTCTACAATATCTAGCACAATGTACAAATGCACTTTAATGAAGGCGAGACTTGCATTGTGGATACTAAATAGTATTGTAAAGTTTCTTCCAAACAGCTTCAATATACGTGCATAAAATTCGTGTTGGGGTAAAAATTTGCATATTCAAACACTTTCTCGCAGATTATGCTAGAAATCTCAAATGCGTGCTGATAAAAGACCGGGTTAGCATTATTGGGCTTTAGAGCTGTGATACGGGTAGATTTTATCCAAGATGGTTTCAGCCTTCCTAACCACAACAAAGATCTTCAAACAGAGGACCGATGAAGGTCCCATTTAGTAGGGAGTTGAGAGCAGAATCTATGCACATGGTGTGTTCCCACGCAAGATCCGCTGGATTTAGAAACAGTAAGTTGAAAAGGAAGGTTATCAAAACAAAGTGAAAGATAAAAATAGTAGGTGCTAAAAAATAGGATAAAATTGAATCAGGAAAACAGGGTCAGTGACAAAAAATAATGTTCTATTGCAACAACAATTGGGGATAATCTAACTTTCAGCTCGGGACCGTCGTATTTTCCCCCTAAGAACGGTAATTAATTTACATTTGTACAATAGTTGTATCTCCTCGAATTTCAGCTCCAACATAAATTTGACTGAAATAAATCGTTCGTTCTCCTGTGTTATCAGATGGTTCCGATTTTTCCATTTCGTCTTGGAATGAGAGCAGCGGGACATGTCAAGACTTCATTTGCTTCTCATTTTGCTTGCAAATTCCTTCTGCGTTCCCTAACACAAACTTAGTTGAGCCAAGTTTAAAATACGATTTACAAAACGGCTTGAAATATTATATTCAAAATTATTTCGTCTCTAAATAAAAACCATATTGTATGTGTGAAGTTTTGTACTGTATGGCGACCGCTGGCAATATTCCTTGCATCCAACATAAAACGTTGACGCGTAGCCTGCATTACGTAGATGGCGCTGTTGTGCATTTTCATTCATGTAATCGTGATCCACTGCTTATATTTTTTATCTTATTTTTTGGGCAATTCGTATAAGTAACTTGAGCGATCCCTGATTAATACAAATTTTATTTCAATTCTGTATGAGGTAACAAAGAACGCATTTTAAACTGCAAACCTCAATGGTTCAATTTAACGCACAAGTATGAATTGTTGGCTATTATAATTACCACAGTTTTCCACTCATGTTGGCTTTTACCGTTCCTTTCCCATTTATTATCAGTTCCTGATTACCGCGTATCGGTAACTGAGCAACTGCAGTTCGATGGTGCTATTTACGCTATCTGCTTTGTAGTCAAGGAGGACGGTTTGCGTAATGCAGTGCTGGTGTACCTGAACAGCTGATTGTTCAAAACAAATCTTTGTTTTGTGTAGCTAATGATGCGCTAGCCATCTGTATTACGAAACGTTTGTAAAAATCTGATTGGATTAAAGGTTAGTCTGAAGTTGTGAACGATTTCGATTTATACATTAATTTTTATCCAACCGTTTCCACCTCTGCTTTTTCTCGGCTGGTGACTTTCGTCCAATTGTTGCACGAACATACGAGTCTAGTCAAGAGGTACGGTTTATGTATAGTGGATTTTTTTTTAACTCATTTGATTGGTGGGGTTTTTAAAAAAAATATTCATTACTAAATTAACTCTAACATTTTTCCGAAATTTTTGAGGGTTGAATTAATTTGTTTAAACTTTTATGATGTGAATAGGTTAGTAATGACCATAAGTTACAGATTTTCCTTGGGTAAATGTTGACTCAAATTGTGTTGCAAATAATATCTATAATTGAAAAATGTCATGTATAGTTTTTATATTGAGTCTAATTATTAAAACTAAACACATCTAATTTACTGAAAACATTGTATTTTTCAGGTAAGATCTGACAGTTATTTATGCTAGTCAATTTTTTCTCTACCAGGCAAAATATCTTATTTCAAATATAATGATGAAAGCAAAATATTTCGAAGTAAATTAGTCGTTTTAATTTTGGAAAGTTGAAAATTTACCTTGAAAGTTTTTTGTATAATTGAAATGACATTCAAAAATATGTTTGGAACTTGCTGAGATGAAACTTCAACCAGTTGTGTATAATATAGTTAAATGTTATATGAAATTATGTGTTAAAAATATAAAATGTAATACTTCATTTAGAACATTAGAAAAGTAAAAACATTCAATTTTACATTGTGGACAAATTTAGCAGTCGGTTGCTGATGGTCAAGGTAGGAAAACCAATCAATGCTCATAAAATACCCAAGTCCAAATTTCCAATTTTTCATTTTTGCTTTTAATTTTAGAATGGTTCATAATGGTGTTAGCTCCTAACAATGTTTTTGATTCATTCTATTTCTGCATAGCTTTAATCAAATGTTTGATTTATTTCATTACTACTTTCCAATTTTTATTTTTTCTATTCTTACATCCTGTTAATGATAATTTCTGATCTATTGCAACAAGTTCAGGTCAATATGCAGTTTAATGCGCTCACAAAAATTATCAAGAGAATCACTAAAAGAACACATTTAAAAACGTTTTACATGAATGGCATTCTGCTTGCCGATGCATAATTTTTGAATTTTTCAACTGTGAAGTTATTGGAACGTTGTATATAAAAGTGAAAGAATTGACACGTAAATATGCTGTAATTCTGTTTTGACGTAACGATGGGCGAGATTAGGTTAGAAAAAGTTAAGGTAGTTTAATGAACTAACTTGAAAAATCAGAAATAAACCTAAAATAGCTCACCTTAACTTATCCAAACCGACGCTGTTCTTTTATTCGCCAAAAAGTTGGCGTGTCCCGCCAAAAGAGTGGGCGTGGCCCAACAATATGGCGACTAAGCAATCAAATATATAATGTTATTCCTATCGGAACATAATTATTGTTATATCTTGAAAATAACGCATCAGCAAGGACAATGTCATTTGTGTGAAACGTTTTTAAATGTATTCCTTTAGTGATTCTTTGGAACAGAGTTTTTAATATGTGTGAGTGCATTAAAATACATATTGATCCAAGTTCATAACTATAATTTTATTGAAATGCTACAAGGTCATTTTTCATAATTTTTTTTTACGTATTAATTATATTGTATTTTCTTATGAAAAATACATATCAGAATCTTGGGTAAATGTTAAAAATCCACAAAGTTGAAGCAATATTTTTGTTACGTTTTATCATTTATTATTGCTTCCTGCATATAAAACTTTTTCATGCATGTTTAAATATGTCATCTTTGAAGCATTAGAGATTTAAGAGTATTTCAATAAAAACCTCTTAATGGGGTAATACTCCGTACGGGGATATAACTATTTTATCTATAGAAGTTAGATAAAATTATGGGTGCAAAAATAACAACCAAGTTTGAATTCATAATTTATTTAAAGACAAATACAGAATACAATAGGTTAATGCCAGATTCACATACCCTTACAGCAATAACGTCAAGTGGCAACTGACTGAGTCAAACTAATTAATATGCCATAAGGCAAGGTACTGACAGTCCAGATCATTCCAAGAATGCTTGCAGATATTCTAATGTAAGTATTATGTGACATCACATTTTACTGGTAACAACAACCATTCCTCAGAAACAAATAAGTAAAGACTATCTATTATGATTTCATACATACAAGCAGTTAAACAAATTAAAGAACTAGATTAATTGCTGCTTCCAAGAGAAACGTCTGAAGCTATGATTGGCAAACAAGAGAACACAAAAAACACTCAAAGTGTCACTTTAACAGAATTAGCATTTCCATAAAGAATCTCCTCAGGGGGATACAATTATTGTATCTATGGGAAGTAGCGCTCCCAGGGAGACAATGTGAGGGCCTGAGCTGAGAGTTAGGTAGGCTTTCTTTTATTGAAATAAAATGTTTTCGTTATGTTAAGGACCACCTTATTTTTGGTTCACTGCTGTCCTGTTTTTCAGCACCTACTACTTTCTTCTTCAACTTTGGTCTTGTTTCATAATCTTCTTTCACAACTTACTGTTTCTATGCCCTTTCTGCATAGATTCCATGTTTCCTTAACTCCATATTAAATGGTGTCTTCCTCCTTCCTCTCTTTGGATCGCATTTGTTGCTGCGGGTAGGGAGGCTAAAACTAAAGACTAATCAAATCATCCAAAAAGAATATGTGAGGTCCCAGGCAAACTGTTAGGTAGGCCTCCTCTTGGTTCATATTGAATATGATTTTGGTTATGTTACGAATCATTTTGTTTTGATTCACTGATGTCTTGTTTTCAGCACCTGCTACTTTCTTCTTCAACTTAACTTGTTTCATTAACTTCTTTCTCAACTTGCTGTATCAATGTGTTTTGTGCCTTTGTTGCAGTTAGGGAGACATAAACTAACTTGTCTAATCTAATAATTGGGGTAATATATGCAAAATAGATTAAGCAGTAGTGGCTTTGCAAGTTATAAGATATTGCAGATCATTATAAAGCAAATTAAGATACAAATCTTATTTTTGCTCTGAAGTACCTTACCTACCATGCCTAGAATATGAACTGTCCTATAGCAAAGAAATACTAGGATAGGGTTGATTCTAATCATAGTTCATAGTAGGTTCTTCAGCTTTCCCATAGTGAACTTTATAGTGAATCTCTTGCAAACTATGGCTTCTCTTCCTGAGAGAAAATGTGAATTCTAGAACTGAATGTTAGGGTGGCCTTCTATACATTGAAATAGAATAGTTTTGTTATATTAGGGTTGTGAAATTTAAATCTTCAATTTTGGTTGACTGTTGTTTGGTGTTTGAGCACCTGCTTTTTTGTAGATTAGTCATCATGTTCCATAAACTTATTTCCTATTTTACTACATATTTCTACATGCAGAGTATCTTCTGTTGATGTATACCTCATGCATAAATTCTTTATTTCTTTTTAAAGGATTAATGCATTCTCTGAATTTCCAGTCATTTTATACGAGCTGTAGTTGGATTGAATAATGGAATCTTTTTTGCCTCAGATGATATAGCTTAGGTTCAGCTAAGTTTGGTTTGTGAATCCCATGCTGTGGGGACTGGCACTTCCAGGAGGTTACTGTTAGGTTACCTCAGGCATAGAAAGGCATTTTAGACATCTGTTTTTTCCTGCCCATTTTTTTTTAGTTTTCATGCCTTCTTTGATATCTCTTCTTCTCTTCTTCATCTTTTCTGAATTTAATGTTTCAATGTATAGGATTTGCTATGTAGGAACATACCTTGTGCATAGATTTCTTGCGTTCTACAGTCCTTGCTGTATTGTCTCCTCTCTTTACTCTCATGAAATAATTTATGTAGTTGCAAGGGAGTGAAAGAAATGAGGACTTCTGGGTAATTTTGTATTCCTAAACTTCATTGGAAATTTGTGCTTTGATTTTGCATTTTGTTAGTATCTTGTTGCTTTATCCTGAATCACTTCTAACTTCAAATAAAATTGCATGCTGAGTCTTCAAGGGAGAAAAATTCTTAAAAGAATTTGATAGGCTCTTAGGCCTTTGATAATTAATTTGATCTGCAGGCCTTGGCTGTGTTTATTTTATAATTTTTTTTGAAGTAGTTTCTTGTTTTCAATTGTATGTATATGAAGTCTAAGTAACAAATTTGATACTAATTTGCATTTATATCTTATCGGAGAATATCCTTGGTGTGTTTGTTTATTCATATATATGTTTAGTGTCCACTTCTTCTGTCTCTCTGTGACTCTCATAAGGATGATTAATGACCGTATCCGTGATGCAAGTGTTACCAGTGCACAGATACTGGAATATTTTAATCACAAGTAATATTAGGATGGATATACAGGGTGGCGCATAAGTAACGCACCCTTTTAAAAAATTATAAACAAATAAACTATGAAAGGTAAAACAATAGCGTAAATTGCAAACAATAGAGGAACTCTTAAAGTTTATTTACATGTTGTATCCTGTCTACAGATGCCCTGTGTATATTGTGGTAATAAATCTTTGAAGTTTACCTTCAAAAGGGTGCGTTACTTATGCGCCATCCTGTAATTATTTGTCATCCAAGTCTGGTATGAAAATTTATTCAAGGAAAATATCAAATCCCTTATTTTGGATGGTCCGTGTAGACTAATTTATTATAATATTTACTTGATTATTAGGTTAATTTTACTAGGTATTTCATTTTTACTAGGTTATTTTTACTAGGTATTATTAGGTATTTCATCGTGTTACACCCCACTTCTGCCGTTTCTTCACGGCGCAAAGTTGCTATGTCATCTTCAATGTCTGCTTATTACTGTATAATGATTTCATGGGTCCTAGCTGACGCCACAAATGATAACAAAGAGAAATTGAGATTGTTTATGTTTACCTGTTTTGCCTTTTTTAGAGGTTCGGAATGTGGGGTTTCAAAGTGCATCTCCTTCTACAGTTTTCAAGCTACAGTGATGATTTT
>JACJUY010001799.1:75148-87643 GCA_014220935.1 Platorchestia sp. MABIK
GGTCTTTTTTGTAGCTGTCTTTATTGGTCTTTTTTTGTAGCTGTCTTTATTGGTCTTTATTGGTCTTTTTTGTACTGGTCTTTATTGGTCTTTTTTGTACTGGTCTTTATTGGTCTTTTTTGTACTGGTCTTTATTGGTCTTTTTTGTAGCTGTCTTTATTGGTCTTTTTTGTACTTGTCTTTATTGGTCTTTTTTGTAGCTGTCTTTATTGGTCTTTTTTGTACTTGTCTTTATTGTCTTTTTTGTACTTGTCTTTATTGTCTTTTTTGTACTTGTCTTTATTGTCTTTTTTGTACTTGTCTTTATTGGTCTTTTTTGTACTGGTCTTTATTGGTCTTTTTTGTAGCTGTCTTTATTGGTCTTTTTTGTACTTGTCTTTATTGGTCTTTTTTGTATTTGTCTTTATTGATCTTTTTTGTAGCTGTCTGTTTTGATTTTTTTGTAGCTGTCTTTATTAATGATCCGCCATTACAATGCTGCCCACAAGATTATGCTGAGCAAAAGATTCATATAAATTAGAGGGAGTTTAAAATCAAAGCTGAATTTTATTCTAGTGTGAGGGTTAAATAAACTCTGTCAAAATAATCAATGTTAAAAAAATGACTACAATTATTGATGGGGGTTATATACTGTATACTAAGATTTTACCATAATTGTGAAGGCATTGAATCATCAACTATGGTTTGTCTTTGATATATGCACTTTCAAAACTGGTTGTGCACAATTGAACTCCTTAACAGCCATGCCTAGTATATAAAATTGATAAGGATTCACTAGTGTCAGTAATGAATAGCTACACTTCTCAAGCAAGAGTAGAGCTAAGCCTTCCTTTATAGTAGAAACATACTCTTGTCATATGATAGTGACTCTTCTTTTAGTGAAGAATCAGTCACAATATAGCATATTGTATTTTTTACAATATTTCAAATAGAACTGTGGAAAATGAATGCTTTAGTTATTAGCATGTGTATCTATAGAACCTGTGCAATTATCTCCACGATCTGCACTTCTTTTCATTACACAGCTGTTTTAACCTTTTGTCTACTGATCGTAACTCCAGGGCCAAATGAGATAGTGTGTTTCCAGTGCTTCTAACAAAATTTTAAAGTAATTTCACAAGTAGAGGAATACTTTGAAATGAATAAATAACTAAGCAATTAATAACACACAGGAAACTATTTTTCAGACATTACAGCAGCCTTGCTTGTGTAATTTGCTATTGATTTTCATTAGGTTAAAACCACATGGTACATGTAACATATTTAATAACTGCATTGAATTGGAGTAAGATTTTTAGATGCTCATTTGCTGGCTTATAAGTTTAAGCAAAAACAATTGAAGATTTGCAAATTCAAAAATTTTCAAATTGCAAAGCGTTCATTTTTGAAGAAGAATAATTTTATATTTTCAAATAGAGAAGTAGACGCTTGGTTAACCAGGGGAAAAAAACCCTGGCGGGTAAATTTTACTGATACTTTAGGGTACCAACATCATTTGTCCCACAAAACTTTACCCTAAAGTATTCAAGTTATGGTACACAAAGGGTTGAGTGTGTGCTCTACATTTTTCAGAATGCCTAACCATCCAACAGCATCTTTTCACTCCCATCTTGGGCATTTTCAACTTTTAAAATGAAAAATACTTCAAAGAGGAAAAATGTTATTCCAAATGACCTAAGCCTGCACAATCTACCAGCTCTCCCTTTCTTTTCCTATACCTACCAGCTGCCATTTTGGGATCCATTAGCTGTTTTATTGTTTATTGTTCACTGAATGGCTAATATGAAAATCCTTTTTCTTCACTAGTTGGTAATACTAATTTGCATGAAAAATAGTCAGTAGTATCTTACAAGGTTACTCAGAATTCATGTCACTTGAGTGTCAAAATATTTGTTTCTGTGTGCAGATTGTTCAAGAAAGCAACAACCTGTCCATTGAGAACTACTACAGAGGAGCGGATGCACTGCGAGAGATGTTCCCTAGGGTTGCTCTTTGATTTGGCATCTGCTGCTGTGGTTTGAAATTATCAAAATTTTCACCGTAATTCCTGAATTGCATGTACTCTATGTATGAGTTTGTTGATGGGCTTTGTGTGGGTGTGAAGCAAACAGCATGTTTTAGTTTCTGAAAAGAAACCTAAAAGGGGACTGAATTTTTTAGTATGTTTGTGTGTGGTATGACACTCTTTTTAAGAGCTGTTACGAGGGCTACCATCCTTGCTGTGGTGATACGTCTGAAATTCTAGGTCTTTTGGACTTTATTTTTTACAAGTTGTTTCTCAGAAGATTTACCCTGGCTCTCATTAATTTCTCGATTATCTTCTTCTTTTCTTTTCTCTTTACTCGCTCTATTCAACGCGTCTGTGCCCCTGATGCAGTTACTTCTGCTTTGCACTCATCTTCCCTTCTCACTTCTGCCTTTGATGCCCAGCGCTGGCGCTCCTGTCTTGCAGTTCTATTGTTCTGGCAGATTTTTTCTTTGTCTCAGCAAGTTCATAACGTACAAGCTCTCGCAAAGACCAGGTCTCCCCGAGAAATGACTCTGATCTCCCATTGAAAAGTGTACAAATCAATGTGATGTTAGCCGCCAAAATGATCTTTAGTTGTGTCAGACACATTCAATCTTATTAAGCACTTATAGGATTATTTGTACTTCGTATAGATCATTGTTCCCTGACCATTGAACCTTAAAGTAGTCCCACTATAGAGCCTCTTGGAACAAACTGTGAACTTCGAACAATCTAGGAGAATTATCTGGCAGTGATTTGGTGTTCAACTAGTACTTAGTTTTAGGCAACTGAGAGTTGGTGGTAGGAAAAACACGCGTACTTCCTGCGTCTTAGGATCTCACTGTACGAAAGGAGTTCAAGGGAGCACCCACGTACTATTTTCATCCTGTGCGTAGCCACTTCTCATTTGTTAGAAAAGGCATTCACTTTTTTGAAGGAAAAATATATATATATTAGAAAAAATAATATTAGAAAAAACATCCAAATGGCCCTTTTCAAACACAGTGTGCAAATTCTTTAAATATCAGTTGCCACTGAAGCCTGAACCAAGTTTTCTTTCATCTCAGGAAACATTTTGCCATCGCTACGTGTACCTGTCGCCCAAAATTACTTAAATTGCTGAAAGTGATAACCTTTCTACCTCACTGCTGCTTGCACATCTTCTTTCTGCTAAGTGAACAACTGTGTATCTCCGTGGTAACAGCCACCACGCAGGCAAAGCACAAGCTCTCCTGTTTGTTTTCACTAGAACAATTTTGATTGGAATGCTGTGGTTAATCACTGGCGCTTTGCTCGTGTGCTCTGTTCGTGTAGTAGCTGTTTCTTTAAGCCTCTATTAACAAGAATGAATTGGACATTTACCTATTGACTAGTGGGTGGTTGCAATGAGATGATGCAGAAGGTGGCATCAGATCTCTCTTGAAAAGTGTAGCTATTTTGTTTACTCTAGAAATGTTTACAGGGTACTTATATTTGATTGTATTTTGAATGATCTGTATATAGTTCCCGTTGGTTTCTTCAGTACTTTTGCTTAATGGCGAGGTTTTATTGATGTACAATGTTTTGTGATACAAATTTATAGGAAGTGATTGTTATACATACTGCTTGGCAGAAAATAAGTTTGTTCATATTGATGGCTAAAGTATTTATAATAACTGGTTACTCCCTTGCCTAGCAAGTTCTGTACATTTTGAAATCTTGAATCGTGTATATTCTGACCGATAAACGAAAGTGTATTCGTTTAAGCAAGTTACGCTTTGAGCATTCATCTGCAGCAAATTTCGGTCTTCTGTTTTATCTTGAGCAGATGTTTTCTTGCAGGTTGCAGTAACCTTAAAGGAGCAAATAGAGCTGTTTTGTAGAGCATTTATAGTTTTTATGTTAAATTTCTGTAATTATATAAGAGCATCGTGTAATTTAAGATTGAAAGACGTACTTTAAATGACCTGAAGATCAGTTCAGTAGGTCTGTCGGTTCATTTTTGTGCTTACTCGTGTACTCGCCACACCACATCATAGACAAACTCTTTGTTACTTGATTACTATGGAATTTCCTTCAGACATTGTGCCGGTGTCAGATAATTCTGAACCTGAAACAGTCTCCCAGGAAAAAGAAGTAGGGCTGGACGACAACAACATCGATGAGGTCCAGGAGTCCTGCGAGACCAGCGATTCCCTCCCTGAAAATTGTGCAGAGGTCGGACCTCCGCCGCTCCACTTGGACCCTGAAGCTGACGTTGACACGTGTACGTTGAAATTGCTTAGTGGTAACTGTGAGCTTGTTGAAAACTGTTTAGGAGAAAATGAGACGTTTGTCTCAACATTGGAAACTAGTAACTGTGAGGAATCTGACTCAACGGTGCCGAGTAGTTTGCCTAAGGTGACGCCGCCAGCCCTTGATCAGGAGGCACTCAAAGTGTCCTGCTTGAATGACCCTGAAGACATCGAGTTAAACTCACCCGTTTCCGAGGACGTCGTACCTGTTGAAGACACCATTTTGGAAAATTCAGTACCTGTAAACTCAGCTGAAGTTGCTGGTGCTTTAGCCAGTGATCCAATGCTTCTTGTTAATTCTGATGAATTAAATAGTGAAGAAATGACTCTTACAGACGATCAAGATGTCGTGGAGAGTGATCATGTGCTTACTGTAGATGTCAGTGAACTGCCGATGCCTTTACATGGCACTGACTCTGGTGGAAAATCTTCTCTACCTGCTTGTGATACTGAATCGAGTGAGGCGCAGAACTCACCTGTTGTCTGCGGAGAACTAGAAGACTTATGCTCACAGAAATTGCTTGCATTGAACTGCGAGACAAATGCCGAGTGTGAATTAATTTCTTTGAACTTCAGTGATGGAGTTGTGGTTGGGAATTTGAAGAACTGCTCTCAATTGAGTACACCTGGAAACGAGAATACCTCAGCTGCGGCAGATTCCTCATTAAGTTTACTACTCCCGTCTCCCCCTGATAGCCCTCCCATTCTAAGTGATATTCTACCTTCTTCTTCCCTGCTTCTTCCAACGTCAAGTTGCTGTAATGATGGTTCAGTGTCTCCCTTGGCACCTGCAGAGTGGTGTCAGCATTGCGGCGTCCTCGCTCCTACAGATTCTGCGTCTCCTGATGAATGTTTGCTCAGTGAAAATTGCGTCGAGAATGTTCGAGGTCCTCTAGAACACTTACCTGGTTGTCGGTTCTATGAAGAATTCGAGATTGGGTTGGAATTTGCTGTTAATGATGTAACTAGCGCTGAACTTAGATCTGATACAAATGTTCCTAATTCCAGAGTAGAAGCTCCTTGCATCTTAGGTGAGAGTTGCGGTGATGCTGAACTCGATCCTGCTTCTGTGAAGAATTGTGATATAATCACTGATAATTCTGTGGAAGGAGTAATATCTAATGGCCAAAAATGTGCTATTAATGAAGATGCTGACAACAAAAGCAATATCGAGGGTGCTGACGTTATGAAAGAAGTCGACGACGGTGAACCTGAAGCCTTGTCAGGCGTTGAGAGAGAAGTGTTTGCTATTGATGACCTCAAAGTTACAGCTGAAGTTGAAGCGTCATCTCCTGTAGATGAAGTAGCTAGCGTTGCACAAACTTCAGAGGACCTCACTCGTGATTCACCACTCACTGTCAGCAAATCAAGTGATCAGGAAGTTCTAGAAACTGAAAACGACTCTTTACCAGAAGGATTAATAGATAATGAAACTAGTACTACTTCTCTATCTCCTTTGGCTGAAGAGAGTGAACACTTAATTTGCAGTACTAACGTTTCTTGTGATGAATCCAACAGAAATGGTAGTACGGCAGAGTGTGAGGTTCAGACTGGTACAGAAGCATCAAATGAAACAATGTCTTTGAATGACACCCAAATTTTGGACAGCGAGGTAGCTTCTGCTATAGCCCTTGGACTTGAGTCTTTGGAAACAGAACACGATGACGAGGATGATTTTGAAGAATCGTCTGGAAATGCTATGTCTCTTCTCCCTGATAATTCATACAGCATTGGTTCTCAGTCGCCGAGTTCTGTGAGTGGCGATGCCACTTGCCATACGAGCAATAGCTTAACCGATTTTAGTTCTACTAAATGCATTTTACAAGATTCTGATTCGTGTGGACCGTCTCCTGAGCCGACAGATGCAATTGACATTAGTTGCGGTATTTCTGTTCTGTTTGAGAAGTGCAAAAACCGGCGGGATCTCAATATTCTGTCTTGTTCTTCTTCCAAGATTGATAAAACATCTCGTTCTATGGTGGCGACCTCGGAAAGTGTTTCTTCGCAAATCGAAAGATGTACAATTACTGGTAATGAATCACACATTTCTACTACCCATCTTAGTAAGGATGAGTCATATAAAAGTGATTTTACTGAATGTGCTTCTGCAACAAGCTCCCCACCAAACTTTTCTAAGTCAGTTAATGTTGCAGCGAATCTGTCCCCTGATCGAAAATATGGAGTCTCATTCTCCTCAGGGAATGGCCCTATTGTGGAAGAAACTGATGATGAACTACATCAATCAGCAAAGGCTGAAAACCCTGCAAAAAATTTTCTGTTCAAACTCCCACATGATAAAGCTCAAAATTTCAAGAACCCAAGCTTGGAACACGTGGTGACCACTTCCGCCCCTTGCTCTCCTGTACCTCAGTCACACAGAGCACAGAGCATGGCGGGTGTTGCGTCCCGGAAACGCAAGGGCAACTGTGTGAGACGGCGCGTCAGTTTCCCTGAGAACGACATGCAACTGATCACGAGCTACTTGGAGCCTGTCGACCCATGGGAGCGTATGAAGAGGAGTGTCAACAGTGACGAAGTTCTGAGAGCCTACATGACTTCGTGCCGTAGTCATGGATGTCAACCCATGCCCATCGTGACCAACCAAATCGCCGCGCTGCCGCTCAACGTACCCGGGCGTGTGGAGTGCTTCTCATTGCGAGGCTGTAAGTTGGAACTGAGTCAGTGTGAAGGCCTTGAAGAAATATTCAAGCGAGTGCAATTTGTGTGCATCGATTTGGAGAACTGTTCCCTCTCAGACGACACTGTGATACCTCTCCTCGATATGATAGAGTTTTACGATTCGACTACTCACCTCAACATATCCGGCAACAGCAACATCGGCATGCGCGGCTGGCAAGCCTGCTCTAGGATGCTCAAAAAGAATCAGTCCGTTAGATCTCTGAACGCTCGTGGCACTAACTTGAATGAGGTAAACATGCCCATCTTAGGTAAGGCACTCAAATTGGGCTCGAGACTTCACACTCTGCACTTAGAAAACTGTAACTTGACTGGTCGCCCTCTCATTAATTTGACCGCTGCACTCAAGCTCAACGACACTGTCGTCAAACTGTACCTCGCTGATAACAGACTTGGCGCCAATGACTGCATTCAAATAGGGAATTTAATGAGAACAAACTTAACATTAAAACTGTTAGACCTGCGCAACAACAACCTTCAAGACATAGGCTGTGCTCACGTTTGTGAAGGTATAGCCGAACAAAGCAAATCAAAACTTTTGATTGAAGCCGATTCGGCCACTGATAAGCAGAATGTTAAAAAGTGGGGCTTGAACTCATTGGTTCTATGGAATAACCACATGACTGTCAGCTCTGCCAAGCACCTGGCAGCTATGTTGTTAGGCTCGACATCAATTGAAACATTGAACGTAGGACGAAACAGCGTTTCGAATGATGGAGCTATCCGCCTCAAGGAAGCGCTACTCAGAAACAAAAGCCTCAAAAGACTTTATCTTCACGCTACCAAAATTGGCGATGAAGGAGCAGTCGCCCTTGCAGAGCTCCTTGCTGAAAGCAAGAACATCGAGCGTGTCGATTTAAGAGAGAACACCATTAAAGTAGCAGGGTTAATGGCGCTTGCTCACTCTCTACGACACAACACTTCCATGGTTCAAATGGACTTGGATTCTAACCCACGCTTGGAGCCACTTGAAGAACTGGCGGAGAGACACGTAAGCTTGTTGCTGGAAATCAAAGAGTACACCCAAAGAAACAGGACTGAAGTTCAGGCACACCTCGCTTCGACTGAAAGCAAGGAAGCCGACTCAGAAGACTACTACCTAGATCCCGATTTTCGAAAGTTGTCTCTCAGCTCCGAAATCGATGGGTCGCAGACTCTGGAGATACACACTGCGACTCCACCAAATCGAGCTGTTTCTATCGCTCTGGGAAGCGGTCTTAGCTCTGAAGAACCTAAAAAATATCGCAGCCCTTCTCCAAGTCCTTGTGCTTCTCCAGTGCCTAGTCCATCCCTGTCTCCAGTACCTCCTACTCCTTTCAAAAATCGCTTCAAAGTTTTCAAAGTCAGTTCTGCTTCTTCTCCTTCTGGCTCCTGCATCGTCACTGCCAATCCCATCTACGCCGGTAACGGCTCCAATGCATTACCTTCTTCAGCATTCCCAAATCTGAGTTCTTCTGCTCCTTCCTCATCTTTGCCCACACCGATAATATCCACCACATCTCGTCCTATTGTTCACCACCCCCAACCTGCTGGAAGAAACAGGTTTCTATCGGGTGGTGGCCGGTTTACTGTTACCAAAGTCAGTGACACCAACATACACCAGGCGTCTTCTATCATGAAATCTAAATCCCTCAGCTTACCTCAAATACCTCTAATGGAACCCGTCAAAGAAACTGAACCCTCCAGTCCGAAAATAGTAATTTCATCACCTGCTAAAATTGAGAGAGGATTTAGTCTTGAAGAAAGTCCTGCTGAAGGAAAACATTCATCTATTAGTGCTGTATCTCAGCCGCGTGTTTCCAATGAAGATGCATGTGGTGCAAGTGCTGCAAAAAATCGCACTGATAGTGCAGAAAGTGATGACGTATTTGTAGACTCTTTTTCTCAAAGCGAAGCCAATCCTTCATTGAGTTTGAGAGCTGACCAGAAAACCACGGGCGCTGTTCTATCGCCTGTATCCAAGTCCAGGAGAGATCTTACGGACAGTGGCTTTTTGGAAGAGACTGGCACGGATTTCGAAGACACCGTCGCCAACCTGTCAATCGGGCCGGCTCGTGACAGCGACAGAGATAGTTTATTCAGCAACACCTCTGATCCCGATGGCCACAGTCCTGTTTCTCCTTTCCCACCGTCGGACTCAGTGAAAACTTCATCAGCATCTTCAAACTTGCCTGAAGCTACGACTTTCACACCCGCCAGTAACCCTCCGAATAGCAACTCCGGAGAATTCTTATCAAGTCTTCCTTCACGTCTTGGAGCACTTTTTCGTGGAGCGGACAGAAGCACTAGTTTACATTTGAAGTTGCAATCGTCGTCAGTCAGTGAAAACAAATCCCTTGACCGATCTCCATCTTGTGCAACCGAAATAACAAGTCAACCAAAAAGAGCGCCTCTCGCCTCGATGGAAAACGGCAGCATGGACACGGACAGCGAAGATAGCGAGGTAACCACTCAGTCGTCTGACTCAACTCACAGTGATGAAGTGCGCATCACGTCTGTGGAAGCTGCAGTCGAGCCTGTCCAAGCGTGGGGCGGCGATGAAGCTCGAGTGCTTTCTAACAGCGACTTGGAGGGTCTGTCCACGAAGAATGTTGACACTGAAAAGTGTGGGGCTGAAGAGTTTTTACGTGATAGTGGACATGATAAAACTCAGCCTGAAGTTAAGAAAGAAAGCAGTGAATTTACTGCACAAATTCCTGACGCTAAACACATAGTGGAGCCTATTCTAACTGACCCATAGATATGCGCTATTACAATGTACTAAATGATTCGGAAACCAGCGACTTTTGAATATCTCAACGCGTGAATTTTGTATAGTTACTCGAAAGGCATTTTTGGAATGTGAAAGAGAGAATGCCTCTGCATTTATACCTGACGCGCAAAAATCTCAAAGCGCTTTGCGCGATTTGACGATACTTCCTTCATCCCTGCTTTTCTTGATGGCTGTTTTTTTGTGAATTGTGAACATTAGGCGCCCGAGTGCCTATATATTGGAGGAAATAAGCCACGTTGCCCCGCCTTGTATTGGTGTACAAAAACAAGGAATCTCCTACTTTAGGATGTGGTGTGCTAGTGCATTGTCTTGGCTTCTCGCGCACAAGTGTGTACCTCAGATAAGAGTGTGGCTTATGATTTCTCAGAATATTTTTATTTTTTCACTTTCTGTGTGAGTTGACAGACAGTTGTTACCGTCTGTCTTAGGCCCGAGTGGTGGGCAGTTTATTGTGAACCCACGGTGTTGCGAAACTAGTGCTCGGAGGTTTCTCCACGACTGAGAAATCCACTTCGATAACCTGTCTTCGTTGTTATTCGTGCGATACGGCGTGTACCAACCGCGATTTTTACTCAGGGTAAGAGCTTGCTGAACAACACTAGGAGATTAAAACATTGGACTCATTCGTTAGACCTGAGTAAGACGACGTTGATGACGACTGCCTTGGTTGTGACGTTCTGTAAGAATTACCGAGCCAAATATTAACTTTTAGCTATGTGAGGTATGATGCTGTGGCTGTGCTCGAGCTGCTATCTATAACTTGTGTTCTAGACGCCGTTCATCTGTCTCAGTAAGAAGGGCACTGTGCTTAAACATCGTTATCCTAATCCTTCAAGCATTTCAGTGTTGCAGAGAAAACTTGTGTATTTGTAAGATTTTATATTATTGAAGGCTTCTCTTGAGCATTCAAAAGACAGTCGAATTCCGACGTATATTTTTAATATTAATTTTTCGAAATACCATTTATTTGAACAAAGCTATAAATTTTGTAAAAGTTTACTGAGATGCGCTTCCCACATTTACCTATTCTCTATTTTTAGTCTAATATACATGTTTCATACGCATAGTCGAGTAGACGTTTGCAGTATTGGTGTGTGACTTTCTTCCGCTTGAATGACTTTTTCCTGCTAGTCAGCTCGAACAATGAATATCAAAATCCAGCGCCAGTGTGTTTCTCAGTAAGAGCTCGATCTCAACCTCGATCCTGCATGTATCGTTTCACGCAATTCAGAGGCTAATAATTCTGGTCTAAAATGGAAAAATTGAATCAATTTCACAACGATTATTGACATGGTTACGCGATGGAATTACTGAGAAGCCTTGTGTTGCGTCTAAGGTTTACCCTTGATTCTGCATTAACGAAAACGAGTTCTTCATTGGGTACTGTGAATATCCTTGAACCACAGAGTGTAGTGTAATATTGTCAACGAGATGACGACCACCTTGTGTAACGAACCCTTGAAATTATGAGTTTTTTCTCGGCATTTAGTCCAATTCGTTGGTATGGAGCACGACATCGTAGTGTTTGACTCAAGTTCTTTCCTTTTAATAAGCGACCGCCCAGCGAAATTCATGAGGCTAAATAAGGTCCTGCTTACTGTAATCCAAGCCCCTCAGAGGGGGACAACTATTGTATGTATGGGAATTAGCGCTCCCAGGGGAAAATGTGAGGTCCCCAGCCGAGAGTTAGATAGACCTTTTTCTTGAAAGAAAATGTGTTTTGTTTTGTTAAAGACCTTTTATTTTGAGTTTAACTTTGTCCTGCTTTTCAGCACTTGCCACTTCTACAACTTATGTCTTGTTTCATGGACTTCTTTCTTAACTTACTGCTTCTATGCACCTCGTGCATAGATTACGCGCTCCCTCAATTTCATACTAAATGGTGCCTTCCAACCCGTCTTCTCTTTAGAATGCCTTTGTTGTGGTTTGGCAGGCTTGAACAAACATTTATTCTAATCTTGTCATCAAAATGACAAATAAGCTTTACTAGCTCGCAATTTTTAAAGTTACTTTTGGTTGTTGCCGTATTAATGTGTATTTTGACGCGTATTCTAAAAATGCTATTCCGGTTTCAAGATATTTACAATTGCACAGTGGCCTAATGACAGTTATTGAATACATGACTTGAAGGAAACAGTTTAATTTTGTTCATCAACATGTGCACAAAACTGAGCTTGCTTTTACCATGAGAATGATTTGATTATGTCATGGAGAAATTTGCCTCTTGAAGTTGCCTCATAGCTCTCCTATTTCTTCTTATCAATGCTCCCCTCAGGGGGATACAAATATTGTAGTCGTATCTATGGGAATTAGCACTCCCAGGGGGAAAATATATGAGGGCCCGAGCTGAGAGTTAGGTAGGCCTTTTTGGGGAAATAAAATAGATTTTTTGTTTTGTTACGGACCATTTAGTTTCGGTTTACTGCTGTCCTGTTTTTCAACACCTACTACTTTCTTCTTTAACTTTTATCTTGTTTCATGAACTTCTTTCTAAGCTTTCTGTTTTTATGAACCTTGTGCGTAGATAGCGCGTTCTCCATAGTAAATGATGCCTTCATTATCTTCTCTTTGATTATCTTTGTTGTGGTAAAGAGAGGCTAAAACTTTCTTGTAATTATTATAATCAATGTTATCAATGCCTCTTGAGTTACATTTCGTCGTTATAGTTTTGAAACCCCCCCTCAGGGGGATACAACTGTTGTATCTATGGGAATTAGCGCTCCCAGGGGGACTATGTGAGGGCC
>JACJUY010001799.1:104868-125182 GCA_014220935.1 Platorchestia sp. MABIK
TCTCGCATCCTAGTGACTAAGGGTGTTGTTTGTGGCCTGCTGTCGGCTGCCCTCCCATAGGGAGGAGAGGCCTGGTATATGTATGTGAAAAGAGAATAGAGAAATGGACTTTGATGCTCGAATACATTTTTATTCCTCCTAAGAAACACGAAAATGCAATTGCACGATTACATTTCAACAAATATTATGGTAGTTATTCTTAAAAAATGTCGTAAAACAGATAAAATTGCATGCATTTATCCTGGTACGTGAATGCACAATTCATCTACTGGTGCACCTGTGGCCCAATACGCGGGGAACGTGTTAAACTAAAGCCTGCCTAACGTTTAGCTCGGGACCTAACATATTCCTCCTAGGAGCGAATAACAGGATGTTAATTTTCCATCAATTTACACTTGTAAAAACATCACAACATCCAACAAATTATTGTTTTAAAAGTGAGTTTGAGATTATTTTGCCACGACAGATTAGATGAGTCAATTCAAGCCTTCCTAGTTACTACACAGGTGTTCCAAATAAAGGAAAGGGGAAGGCACCATTAAGTTTGCAGTTTAAGGAACAGGCAATCTATGCCCAAGTTGTATTCCCACAAGAGAAACCTCGTGTACAGAGAAAGTAAGTCAAGAAAGAAGTTAATGAAATAAGATAAGAGTGAAAGAAGAGGGTCAGAGGTACTGAAAAACAGGACAGCAGTGAACCAAAAAAAATGATGGTCTGTAACAATACAAAAACCATATTCTACGTATTTCAATGGAAGACTTATTGAACTCTCAGCTTGGGACCTCACATTTTCCTCCTGGGAGCGCTAATTCCCATAGGTACAATAGTTGTACCTCCCTGAGAAAATTTAAGATTAAGATTATAGGTTAGTTTAAGCCTCCCTAACCACAACAAAAATAGAGCATGTCGAAGAGATCAAGGAAGAGGGCACCATTTAGTGTGGATATTAGGGAATGCGGAATCTCTGCAGAAGGGGCATAGAAACAGTAAGTTGGGGAAGAAGTTCATGAAACAAGATAGAAGTAGAAGAAGAAAGTAGTAGGTGCTGAAAAACAGGACAGCAGTGAACCGAAAAAGGTGGTCCTTAACATAGCAAAAAATATTTCATTTCAACAAAAAGAAGGCCCACCCAACTCACAGCTCAGGCCCTCACACATTTCCCCCTGGGAGCGCTAATTCCCATAGATACAATAGTTGTATCTCCCTGAGGGGGCGAGAAAATTAAATAAAAACATGTAATAGAAGAACTGACATGATCGCACACTCGGGCAGTAGACTTAACAGACGGACCACAAGAAAAGGTTTACAAATGAAAGGGTCTACCAAAGAACAAAAGGGTCTACCAAAGAACAAAAGGGTCTCCCAAAGCCCAAAAGGGTCTCCCAAAGCACACAAGGGTCTCCCAAAGCCCAAAAGGGTCTCCCAAAGCACAAAAGGGTCTCCCAAAGCACAAAAGGGTCTACCAAAGCACAAAAGGGCCCACTGAAGCACGAAATACAAACCATTGCTGCTGAACTGCACCAGGTAGGCTGGACACCAGCTCAGTTCACTCAGTAAGTAGGTGGTAGTTACTTTGTCAGGTCAAAATTCTTGCCCACTCAAAATTAGGTTCTGTGTATACCACAAGCAGTAAGACAATCGCTTTCTGCCAACGGTTAATCCATTGAAAGCAAGTGGAACTAGTCAGGTCAAAAGTCTTCCCTATCCTGAGTGAAATTTCCTACGTACCGTATACTGAAATGCAATCACTTTTTACCAATGGTTAATTCATCAATTGCAGTGGTAAATCCGCTGATCGTAGCAGTAAATCTGAGATGTGCAAAAAAATCCCGGGAAGATTAATCAATAAATCCCGAGATGTAAATCCATGCACCAGCAGATGATATTGGCTACCAGCGTCACATGAGAGCACCAAGCCTGTAGGTTACGCAGTCAAACATGTAACAAACAAAATGTTTACCCATGATTTCCCAACAAGCTGAAAAGAGTACTCATATGACAGTATCCACTACGTATAAACACTAGGAAAACCAGATTGATTGATTATAAATTAGTTTCAGCCTCGCTTACCCCAACATAGATGTTCAAAGAGAGGAAGGATAAAGGCAGAATTTAGTATGATGTTAAAGGAACGCGGAATCTATACACTAAGTGTGTTCCCGCACACGATCCCGTGCAGTAATGAAAAACAGTTAGTGAAAAAGGAAGGTCATTAAACGAGAAAAGTTGAAGAAGAAAGTCCAAGGTGCTGAAAAACAGGAAAGCAGAGAACAAAAGAAAGAGGGTCCTTAACAAAAAAAAAACCAATTACTACAACAAAAGGAAGGCGTACCTAACATTCACCTCAAGAAGGAAAACCTACATGGCTCAACTAAATCAGCAACTAACACCTAACGCAATGAAGGTCTGAGCACGTAACGCAATGAAGGTCTGAGCACTTAACACAATGAAGGTCTGAGCCCGTAACACAATGAAGGTCTGAGCACGTAACGCAATGAAGGTCTGAGCACTTAACACAATGAAGGTCTGAGCCCGTAACACAATGAAGGTCTGAGCATGTAACGCAATGAAGGTTTGAGAACGTAACGCAATGAAGGTCTAAGCACGTAACGCAATGAAGGTTAGATTAGATTATCAGTTAGTTTAAGCCTCCCTATCCGCAACAAATGCAATCCAAAGAGAGGAAGAAGGAAGGTACCATTTAGTATGGAGTGAAGGGAACGCGGAATCTATGTAGAAAGGGCATAGAAACAGTAAGTTGAGAAAGAAGTTCATGAAACAAGATAAAAGTTGAAGAAGAAAGTAGTAGGTGCTGAAAAACAGGACAGCAGTGAACCGAAAAAAGGTGGCCCTTAACGTAACAAAAAAAACATTTTATTTCAACAAAAAGGACTACCTAACTCTCTGCTTGGGCCCTCACATTTTCTCCCTGGGAACGCTAATTATCATAGATACAATAATTGTATCCTCCTGAGGGGAACGCAATGAAGGCCTGAGCACGCAACTGACGTCATTTTCAAGTTAGTAAGGAAGGAAAGCGCCCATGAACACTTGACTGGTCTTGGAGGTAGAGAGAAACTTTGATTCAATCTCGAACATTCGGGACAAAAACGTGAGAAATCCATGACATTACCACCAACACAACAGCAACAAAGCGGTGAAATATAGAAACTAAGATGATTTGCTTTTTCAATGTATTGTTAGAGAATACAGATTATTAAACAACGGTACTCTTTGCACTTAGAACTACCAATAAGAACAGCTTTTATATCAAAGCATTACGATCAAATAATGCAAAAAAAGAACAAATTGAGCTAAATTTTGCTGTAATTTGATGTTAAAAATTTATATTAGACAACCATGGTACGCGAAAATGAGAAACGCGTAACTTTACAATTTTTAAAATTCACTACCTATCTAAGCTTCTGTAAAAATAAGTGAAGCAAGTTACTGTTTGCATTAATTCACAATCACTTTACACATTTATTGAAGTCACTTTAATTTACTTCATTCTCTACTCACTAATTCCATTTACGCATCAAAACTCAGGTCTGTTGAGCAGAGACAAACTGGATTTTTTGAACGAGCTGAAATTAAATTAACGATAACAATGAACGAACTGAATAACAAAATGTAAAATGCTCTTAACACAAGTTATTACTAATTTTTCACACCAACTCTTTAAGATAACTCAATTCTAGAAAATGTGATACAATAAACTAAAGTGTAAAGCTAGGAGTCAGATATTTCCATTGCTTTTTGTCTGCGTAGGTGTGAAAGCATTTAAAATGTATCCGTCACAATTATTGCGTCAAATTGACGCAGGAAAATTTTCAACAAATTTGAGCACATAATTTAGTGTCTGGCCCACAGAACACCACGTTTAACTACTAACCCTTCTCACTACCTAAAGAAAAAATAACAACTGGTTTCAGAGCTCACTTTAGTCTAAAAATTACATTAATGGCATTCATGAGACATCTCACTTCTCGGTACTAATTACACAAAGAAATGTAATAAATAGAAACACAACAAGGGGCCCACAACCAACAGCTCGCCAATCCTTGAGTTGAGACACAAATATCATGAATACACACACAAGCTAGGGAACCGTCTGGCAAATTTCCCAGTTAAGGCAGAAATATCATGGAGACACACCAAAGCTTGGTGACCATCCGGCAAATATCCCAGTCAAAGCAGAAAAATCATGAATAACCGCCTGAGGTACAGGTTGGTGGACTATTTATGATCCTCCTTACAATTGCTAACGCAGTCAAAAAATATGTTGAACCGTTTTTGCACAAGTTAAGTGGCACTTGAATGAAAAAAAGGCAAGTGATCTATCTCTGAAGCAGGCGGAATGTTAAACCACAACGGTAAATTACTGCAGTACACGGATGTAATTTGAGTGCAATTTTTAGTACATACACTCGAGGTTCAAACAACCATTTCCGCTCAGTATGACAATTATTCAAGAGGCTCAGTAAAGACTCAGTTGAAGTAGCATCATGAGGGAACAAAATTTGGGCGTCTCCGTAAGCACATTGAGTTACATCGGCAAATGAACATGTAAGCATCTCGGTGAAAAGAAAATATATAACGAGTCTAAAGATTGAATGATTATAAATTAGTTTTAGCCTCCCTTTACCACAACAAATGTGTTCAAAGAGAGGAAGGATGAAAGCGCCATTTAGTATGCAGTTAAGGAAACGTGGAATTTATGCACAAAGGCTGTTCCCGCAAGGGATCCCAAGTACATAGAAACAGTAAGATAAGAAGAAAACAAGATCAAAGTTAAAGAAGAAAGTCAGAGATGCTGAAAAACAGGACAGCAGTGAACCGAAAAAAGATCATCCTCAACACTTTAACTGGGATGGGTTAAACTGAAGTTCAATATTCAATTTAAATTTAAAGTCAATTGTAGTAATCAACTTTGAAAATAGCAAACATTAACTGGATCGGGCCTTCATTAAGCATTAAGAAAAAATGAGTTAGTGACCGCAGATGGCTCTGCAGCGCTATGAAAATTACCTAAGTGACCACCGGTTGGTCACTTCGCAGGAAATGTGTTAGCAAAACAAAAACATTCAATTTCAACAAAAAGAAGGCTTACTCAACTCTTAGCTCAGGACCTCACATTTTCCCCCTAGGCACGCTAATTCCCAGAGATCCAATAGTTGTCTCCCCGGAGGAGGTGAGTTTAAAGAAATGAAAGACCAAAACACTTGTGCGTATGAAAGAGTTTCAGACCAGTAAAGAATCAAAATTAAATACGGCCGACCTTACCACAAATCTGAACCCACAGACTCCGTCAACAAATGTTGCTGACTCTGTGGCGGGTAGCTAAGGTTACCAGAGAGGAACGCTAGTTCCTTTAGGTCTACGGATGAGGACAGACACTACAGTTTACTCCCCGAGTATAGTTCAGATATCCCATACGTCGTCCTATATTGCATTTTGTAGTGTGAATCAACTAGCTAACAATTATACAAATGCAGGACCTAGAAACCTGGTTTCCATTACTTTCAATGACACAGCAAAACTCTGAAATTATTCGTAATCAACATCAGTAGCAAACAACTGTAATGGTTCACATGTTCACCTAAAATATCGTCCATTACTCAAAAACTTCCTCATCCTAGAGGGAACTCAACACAAATTACTTTCATTTTTAATCTAGATGATCATGAGAGTAAAAATCAAGCTTGAATTCCCTAAATAACTGATTGTAATAGATTCCACGCCTTCTTTGTAAATGCTGAATTTAAATTATACAAGGAACTGATAAACAAAAATACAAAGATTCAAGGATATCAGAGACACTATTTATTTTGCTACGCAATGTACACCGAGATACAAAAGATGCAAATGAAATTCCCTAAAACAGAACGAAATTGCATCTAAATCAGTGATAGAAGGCAGTCACCAGCAATTTTCTATATGCTGAACCATTCATATGAAGACTGAAGTCTATCAGTTGGAGTACTAATCTGATCTACAAATAGCTACATGAAAACCAGATTGCTATAATCATTTTACAGCAACTAGACTAGACAAAATAAGAATTTCAAGTATGAAGAAATGTACTTCATATTCTTGAGCAAACGCATAAGTTTCGTTAATGCCATTTATCTTCCCATATAGATCGAGTTGCAAAACATGAAGCTACCGTCTGCCGTAAATCACGAGAACCATCTTTCATATTTCCTAACAAACAGTTCTCACGCGTCATGTGACAAGGAGCTGGTGAGCTTTTGCAATGGAACAAACATAAAAAATTCAGTCATCAAGAAATATCATTTTAGTTCCAAAAACCAAAAACTTCATCAACCAAGTTCCAAACACCAAAAATTTCATTAACCAAGTTCCAATCGGCAAAAACTTCATCAAGAGATATCATCCAAGTTCTTGAGTTTAGCAAGGGCGGTGACGGTCCTGTCGATGCAGTCGAGGCAATCGTCAACGTCGCAGGCGGCGTTGAGCTGGTCAGTGAGGAGCGTGAGGCGCGACTGCAGCGTCACCACCAGCGAGTGCACCTCGCTCCGCAGGTCCGCTGCGTCTGGGTCGTGCCTGCGGGTGCCCACACTTCAGTCACGAGTCGCGGCAACAGGAATAACTGCTTCAAAAAAGGGCTACGTATCTAGATTAGATGCTTCAAAAAAAAAGAAACATATGTTTAGATTAGATGCTTCAAAAAAGGAATTTGTATTTAGATTAGATACCTTGAAAAACGAATATGTATTTACGTTTGGTAACTCAGAAAAGGAATATCTAGATTTGATACTTCCAAAAAGGAAAATCTAGATTTGAAACTTCAAAAAAGGAATATTTAATTTTACTTGACAAAATATCATTTATATCAGGTTATAAGTTAGTTGAAGCCTCCCTAACCACAAATGTGTTAAAAGAGAAGAAAAATGAAAGTATCATTTAGTATGGAGTATTGCTAAGGAATGCGGAATCTATGCCCAAGGTGAGACCACTCACAATATCCCATGAGCAAAGAAACAGTGAATCAGGAAAAAGTTGAAACAAAATAAAAGTTGAAAAAAAGAGTAATAGAAGCTGAAAAACAGTACAACACTGGAAAAATATGTGTTTTAACAAAACAAAAAACTGTTTTACAACACAAAAATGCATACCTAACTTTCAGCATGGGAAAAGAATATTTTATTCTAATCATACAAGTTCATTCATATCATCTCTGTGTACATTAACTACTAGAAAGATTTTACTTCAAAATAATTACTAATTTGGAAATAACTTTTTACCAAAGTATACAATATGACAAGGTAAAAAATAACCAACAATTGTATTTTAAAGTCATATTCATTGAATACTAAGCAAATAAAACAAACTTCATAAACAAAACAAATTTTTTAAATACATTCAAACTTAGTGAGCAAAAATACAGTCAATTTAAATACGTTCTGCATTTAAAATACACAAGGAGCTGAACAAAGATATTGGGAAGTGTCCAAAACGCCTGGCTAACTGGAGGACGGATATTTCCGAGTTAAAGCTAATATGAGTTCATTTTTCAGGTACAGCAGCACATCCTTTCTGAAGGATTAAGGAAATCGCTCATAAGGTTCATTTATTCTAAATGTTTTCATGAAAAATTCATATTTACTGGGTCTCATGTACTAAAATTCAAGAGAAATTACCATAATATTCCTTCCTTTCAAGAGACAAAAAATTTGTTCATTGTAGGGTCAAGCAGCTAAAACAAAGTCCCCACAAATTTTGCCATCACTCCTTAACACGTTCACTACGATTGCACTGGTCGTAAAGTTGATTTGGTTACGCTGTAAAAAAAAGACTGGGAAAATCGACTTACCTGCTCCAATAAGTTTCTATTCTTTGTCAGAAATGTACAAAATATTAGCGCTCAATAATATTTTTTTCTATGATAAAATTCCTTCTAAAAGAGTTAGCAAAACGGTTTGAAATGTTATTTATTTAAATTGGTGCCCATATGAACAATTTACCTAGTGGTACGCATTTGTCCCACTCCGTAGTCAACGTGTTAATATGTTCCCCGCGTATTGAGATAAATGTGTACCATTTGGTAAATTGCTCAATCACATCCTGCTATAAATGATAACAATACATTTGTTTTGCTAGTTTTTTATAAAAAAAATTATCCAATGAGGTGTTATGCTACTGTGCAACTGAATTTTCACATATCTTAGGAAGGATAAAAATGTATTCGAGCAGTAAAGTCAATTTCCAAATTGTGGTGCTACTTACGACCAAACTAAATCAACCGTTAACAACTACAGAAACGCAGTGAATGAGTTAAATATACACCAAATACAGCACCTCACATATCAAGAAAAGTCCATCAAATTTTGCCATCATTCCTTAACCCTTGAAAGTCAGCATTTTCTACTCATAATACTGTTATTATAACCACCATTATTAGACTTACTCTGCCATCAGGTAGTAACCAACATTAGAATGAGGAAGGAACACACTAGGGAACAAATTTAACAAGAAATACAATATATTGAGGTTATCTTCAAAAGTGGACCAAAAAGTCCACCAAAAGTCATAAGTTAAAGAGTTAACACATTCAGGCCTAAGCAACTCACAGCATTCCCCCATCAGAGAGAGGCAGAGGAGTTTGAGGGTCCTCTAAACAGGGGTAAGAGGAGTTGTCAACTTCTGAAATGTAGATCTCAGCAACATCATCCTCATTTTCCTCCTTGAATAAAACTGCATTGTTGTTGCTTGGTGTTGGAGAAGGGTCAAAGCTAGACCCCGGCTTAGTCTCAGATGTCCCTCTTTCTTTACTCTTTTCTGTAAAAACGAATAATATAATCATAATAATATAATACAAAATGGTGCATTTATCTTTCATATATAATTGATATAAACTTGAATTTACGTAGAAAAAACATATTAAATAATTGAGAACCTTGTTTTTTGTAAATTTATAGGAATCTAGCAGAACCCGTGGAAATTCCACGAACAATACCATCGTTACGCTAGGTGTACTCACAAAAAAAAATTCGGTCAACATTACCTTCCCAATTCCAACATAACATATTCTAACCCAACCTATCCTAAAAATTGTGGATGAAGAATCATTTTAAAATAGAAAATGGCAAGTGTTCAGGACAGCCGTTTTTCTAAAAAAAAAAAAAAAGGATTTTTCCCCTAATTTTCTAACCAAGTCATTTGTTATGTATAAACTCTTGGGATTTATAGCCTCATTTGAGCCCTATTGGTTGATATATTTGCCACTTCTGTACTTTTAAAACTGTGGGAAAAGATCCATATCAAAAACAATAAATGCAAATTTCAGAACAGCTGTTATTTTCAATTTTTTTATTTTCAAACCAGTTTTTTTCTGTTTCAAATTTAGTGCTGCGTAGCTCTTTTTTAAGTTTTTTTGATTGATATATTTGGCATTCCTGTACCTTCAAAACTACGGGAGGCGATTAGATGTTCACACAACAAGCTGATTAGCTGAAAACTCAGAGCAACCAGACTCAAAACAAACACAGTTACATCATCATAATTTATCCCCGAGTGTTAGAATGTATGAACTCTCTTGCTATTCCAGTAAAGGAACGCCTAAAACTGACTCGTAATACAGGGGGGGAGGGAGAGATCACCCATCCATAGGCACGCGATAAGGTTACGCTAGTGCACGTCTTCTACCCCGTCTGTGAGACAACCAATGCACGTACTTACAAGCCAATAAGATCGTTGTATGTGCAAGAAAATTCTCTGTTAGATGATTTAGAAACCGAAAATCTCTAATCCTTCAGATTTCTACCGTTACCATCTCCTTAAGCTAGGTGAACCCGTGAAAAAGTTTGGTAAACATTACCTAAGAAATCCTAACATAACATTCAAACCTAACCCATGCTAACCCAACATATACTATCCTATCCTATTTTGCTCGTTTCCTTATATCTAGCATCTTCATAAACACAAGACCGTAAGTCGCGCCTTCATAATCATGAGCAGAAACACGTGTAGATTACACGATTTAAATAGTTAACTCACATCCAAGCATATAAGGTTAAGTATGAAGGAAATGTATTTTATAGGCATTCTATGATATGGAAAGATTACTGAATTAATAACTGAAATTAAAAATCCAGTTTTTATGCAACACAAAGTTTTCAAATAATTCAGTTCACATTTGGGTAAAAATATAATTTTGCTTGAATATTTTACATACAATTTTGCTGTACAGTACACAGTTTTTGACAATTTACAAATCGTTAAAAAGACATTTTATTATTGGCAACACATTTTGAAACAATATTGAAACAAATAAAGGGGAAAACATTGAGGAATTTGGTAACCATGATACCACAAACTCGGATGAGAACGTTACACGAGGACTTAGTTTTAAAAGTATTAAGACCACCGTCTAGTCAGAAGTCCGAAATTTGTGAAATTTTCTTTTATTGCTTAATTCGGTAGAGCAATGCATAGCTAACATGCAGTAAAAAATCTGGAAGCATCTGAAGCACCTAAGACGGGTAAACGGGAGGGTAGGAGGAGGAGCGGCTGTATTTATCATTCTGCTGTTCAAGAATTTTTATGATTTGGCAGCGTCGAGTGCTCCATACCAGCCAAGGACCTCCATCCCCCCCCTCCCTCCTGTTCTGTAGGCATAAATAAGACTGCTGACGGAAGAGGAGCTCAGTGTGACAGGAATGCCGAAGCGATTACGGTGTCAAACGATGAGTTGAATCTGTCTGTCAAGCTCAGAGAAGCTTGTTCTGCATCTGCTAAATTTAGTTAGGATTGAAGCACACCGCAGGTGCACCTAAGCGACGCGTTACTCCTGAGCCTCACGCGCGCCTCGCTCGGTACCTGGCTCCTAGTACCACTTGTGATACCGGTTTCTTCAAGGAACCACAAAATACTTCGTTAAAAGTTAGCCAAAATCAAGCCAATATTTCACAAAAGCTTTCACAACGTCAACCGCGCCGATTTCTAGAAGCAATATAGCTTGCAAATGGAAGACTTGTTTCTCGGAACTAAAATGTGTTTACTGAACAATGCATATACAAATATTCCAGCTGTCTTATCTCAGAAAGTTGCTATTGTAGAGCAATCATTTAGGTATCATTGGATGTGCAAAGAGTTGGTGCATAAAGAGTCAGATGATCATTTCAAAATTCAAAATAGTTTCGTTGTTATATTAAAAAATCTACCAAAAAATGAATGATTCTTTAAAAAAATGTTTTGAAGATTAGATTATTAGTTAGTTTAAGCCTCCCTATCCTCAACAAATGAGATCCAAAGAGAGGAAGGAAGAAGACACCATTTAGTATGGAGCTAAAGGGAGCGTGGAATTGATGCAGAAAAGGCATAGAAACAGTAAGATGAGAAAGAAGTTCATGAAACAAGATCAAAGTTGAAGAAGAAAGTAGTAGGTGTTGAAAAAACAGGACAGCAGTGAACCGAAACAAAGTTGGTTCGTAACAAAACAAAAACCTATGTTATTTTAACAAAAGGAAAGCCTACCTAACCATCAGCTTGGGTCCTCACATTGTCCCCCTGGGAGTGCATATTCCCATAGATACCATAGTTGTATCCCCCTGAGGGGAAAAATGTCTTGAAATTTCATAAAAACTACACTATTACAAATTTCAAAATAATCCTCTGACTCTTTATTCACCAACTCTTCATGCATCCAATGATACCTGAATCATTACTGTACAATAACAACTTTCTGAGATAAGACATCCTTAAAAATAACCCATTTTTTCTCAAATTTATTCCCATTATTTTGGCAATTACGGCGAATGTGGGAAAAAGTGTGCAAGACAACCCCTACTTATTTTCGAAAAAACATAAGTATGCCAAATTTCATAGATCTCGATCCCATAGCAAAAACATGATGGCCATTTTCTTGATTCAGACTAGAAGGCCCCTTAACATATAGATATTTGTTTGAAAAATAAAAAACAATAGAAATAAAACTTGAATTAAAATAAATTTGTACATATATACACAAATAAAAAAAAAAAAATTATTAGATAAAAGAAAATTAATTAAATGACAAACACAAAAAAATTTTAAAAAATGAAAAATAAAAGATATACAAAAAAAAGATCTTTAAATAAAAAATATGAAAATAACATGAAGAAAATACTAATATAATAAATAATAATTTTTCTAACCTGACCTAACAAAAAAATTAAATAAAAAATAGAAAAATACTTGAAAAAATGAAAAATGCAAAATGAAAATCAATAAAAATTCATAAGAAATAATAACAAATTAAGAAAATAATTATGCAAAAATAATGAACATCCTAACCTAATTTAAGGGAGACAACCCAGGATTTTCAGGCCCAATTGGCCCCTTTTTTTGTCCAAACAGGATCTTTAGATGGTGGGCTTTAGTGTCCTAAAATTTTAAATTTTACATTCAACTACATACAATGGCTTATTTCAGAAAAATCAATCCACAAATAAAAATTTCACAATTCTCAAAGCAATGCAAAATAATATTTTATATATTTTATACATGTAATATACAATTCACAGTGTAAATATGAAATTATGCATGCATATTATTGGTATATAATACAACATGAAAACAGCATTCAAGTACAAAAATTGTCCACTATATTACACTTTACCAAAAAAATTATGTTTTTGGCCTCTTATGAAAAACCTCATTTTCAGCATTCAAGAGAATAGAAGCCAATGAGTTTTCATGCTTGGTAAAAAACTAAGACAGTTTTGAAATTCTTGAAACATTTCCAACAAACAAAAGATCCCAATTTTCCAATTTGTACATTGAATTTTTTCATCACAGTTCAAAACAAAATTTTGTATATTTTAGTGAGTGATCAAAAATTGCACATCCAAAGAAAACAAAAAGTTAAATAGAAAATTCTGACCTTTAATTTGTTCGAAATGTTACAAGGATTTCAAAACTGTCTTTGAATTTGTTCTAGCATAAAACTTATCCACTTCTATTCTTTTGAACTATTTCTAAAAATGAAATAAAAATGTTTAAATTTTTTTACAGAAACTAAGGCCTAAATTGAAAAAAGTTGCATGAGTAGAATGTTTCTTTTAAAAAAATACATGCACTGGCCAAATTTCAGACCAATCGGATCAAAATTTGGCCAGGACATGTATTTTTTGAAAATAAAAATATATCACTCATGTAACTTTTTCAATTTACACCATAGTTTAAAAAAAATCAATTTTTAGTTTTTTTTAATTTTTAAGGATATTTAAAAATAATAGAAGTCAATGAGTTGTTATGCTAGAATATATTCAATGATAGTTTTGCAATCCTTTAAATATTTCAAACATACTGAAAGATTTGAATTTTTTTTCTCCTTTTCGTTTTCTTTTGATATGCAATTTTTGATCATTAGCTGAAATGAACCAAATTTTTGGTTTTGAACTGTAAAAAAAAAAGTAAACATACAAATTGGGAAATCGGGATCCTTTAGTTTGTTAGAAATGATCCAAGAATTTCAAAACTGTCTTTGTTTTTTCCTAGCATGAAAACTCACTGACTTTTATTCTTTTATTAGGTTGAAAATATTTTTACATGAGCAAAAAAAAAATTTTCTAATAAAATGTAATATAATGGACATATTTTTACTTTAATGCTGTATTCATGTTGTATTATCTACAAATAATATGCATGCATAATTTAATATCTTCACTGCGAATAGCATATTACATTTATATATTATATATGAATAAAATATACATCTTTCTTCTGAACTGTGGTAAAAGTAATGGAATGCACAAACAGGGAAATAGGGATCTTTAAGTGTGTTAGAAATGTTCCAGGGATTTCAAAACTGTCATTTTTTTTTTCTAGCATGAAAACTCGCTGACTTCTATTCTTTTTTGTTGAAAATGCGATTTTACCCAGAAAGTAAAAAAAATTTTGTGGTGAAGTGTAATATAATGGACATTTTTTTGACTTGAATGCTCTATTCATGAAAAAAATTTTAGAACATAATAGCCTACCACCTATGGATCCTTTCTCAACAAAAAAATAGCCAATTGGGCCTGAAAAAACCCGGGTTGTCCCCCTTAACCTCTCCTATTCTGATAACATGTCAAACGTATCAATGCATGTCCAGGCAATCTTTTTATGTAACACTCAGGAATTTGGTCTCCATGATACCGCAAACTCGGATGAGAGAGTTACACACAAATTTAGTTTTGGGCGTATTAATATTTAGATTGGGTTTTCCAAGGGCAACAAAGGATATTAATGATTCACAAATCTGTTTACTTTAGGAACTAGTTTGTTTTGTTAAAATTTGCTACATTGGCCTGCTCTATGGTCAAAATGAGTAAATTGGGTCTTTCTTCAATTAAAATTTGACAGTAAAAAACCATTCAACAAAAAACAGATGCATAATGATGAATTTTTTCCAAAAAAGATTCAAATTTGATCGATTTTACAGATCCCCTCAGGAGTTCTGTTTGTATCCCCTCAGGGGGATACAACTACTATCTATGAAAATTAGCACTTCCAGGGAAATATGTGAGGTCTTGAGCTAAAGGTTAGGTGGGTAGTTGAAATAGAATAGGTTATTTGTTTTGTAATGTATCATTTTTTTTTATTCACTGCTGTTCTGTTTTTCAGCACCTACTACTTTTTTCAACTTTTATCTTGTTACAAGAACATCTTTCTCAATTCGCTACTCTATACACCTTGTGCACGGATTCCGTACTCTTTCAACTCCATCCTAAATGGTACCCGTTTCCTTTCTCAATTTGAAACACCTTAGTTGTGGTTAGAGAGGCTTAAAATAACATATACCCTAATCTAATTCCCATAGATACAATAATTGTATCCCCTTGAGGGGAATAGAACTCAGAACAACCATGTTTCAAGAAATATATTAGGAATTAGATTAGAATTTTAAGCCTCCTAACTGCAAAAAAAGCATTTCAAAGAGAGGAAGGCACCATTTAGTATGGAGATAAAGGAATGCAGAATCTATGCAGAAGAGGCATAGAAACAGTAAGTTCAGAAAGAAGTTTATGAAACAAGAAAAAAGTTGAATAAGAAAGTAGTAGGCACTGAAAAACAAAACAGCAGTGAACCAAAAAAAGGTGGTCCTTAACATAACAAAAAAAAAAATTATTTCAATAAAAAGAAAGCCTAGCTAACTCACAGCTCAGGCCCTCGCGCATTTTCCTCCTGGGAGCACCAATTCCCAAAGATACAATAAATGTAACCCCCTGTGAGGGAATACATTAGGTTTTTCTTCTTATTTTGCTAGAGCTACATGCAACATTTAAGTACATCTAAGTTTCAGTTTTCAGTAGATTTTTTCATTACATAAGCACTAATTAGAGATTTTTTTTTAATATTACTGATGGTTATAAGTTGTTACCAGTAAACAAAGCACTCACAATACTGGAACAATAACTAAATATTCAACAGCAATACTATGAGAACAAGACAATACTGCAAAAGCAACAACTTAATGTTAAACAGCATTATTATCAGAACAACACTACCACAAGACTACCACAGCAATAAACAAATACTGAACAGCATTACCATGAAGACACTATTGTAAAACAATGACAGCAATAACTAAATACTCAACAGCATTACTATGAGAGCAACACTACCACATTACTGAAACAGCACTAAACAAATACTGAACAGCAAACACCAGAACAACAGAAACAACCAAATACTCATCAGTACCACCATCAAAAGAATGCACTAACACAAGAGGAGACCATAACATCACAAGCCTCACCAGCATTAGACGTGCGCAGCTCATCCATGAGGCCGTACTGACAGCCGACGCAGTGGGGCTGCTTCTTGCAGTCCTCCAACAGCACGCACTGTAGCAAGAGCACTAGTATTTATACGATTTACACAAAAGAACTACGATTTGAAGGATTTATACAAGAGAACTATGATTCATAGGATTTATACAAGAGAACTACAATTCATAGGATTTACACAAGAGAACTACAATTCATAGGATTTATACAAGAGAACTAGGATTATTAGGATTGATACAAGAGAACTAGGATTCATAGGATTTATAGAATTTATTCAAGAGAATTAGGATTTATAGAATTTATGCAAGAGAATTAGGATTTAAAGAATTTATACAAGAGAATTAGGATTTATAGAATTTATACAAGAGAATTAGGATTTATAGAATTTATACAAGAGAATTAGGATTTATAGAATTTATACAAGAGAATTAAGACTTATACAAGAGAACTAGGATTTATACATTGAGTTTCACACTGCACTAAGTTGGTAAAATTTACACAAGTATTAAAGCCTTTTCCCTTCAATGTGACAAATTTAATAGTTCAAATAATAAATGTGCCTATTTTACATTCTTTGCACTTATTGCATGAAGTCTTGATCACCACTTTATTTTATTTATGCGCTATTTTATCCCTGAAAATTCTTTACCTTTTACAGAAAAAGATCAAATTCAATCAAATCAAGTGAAGAGAAAGGCATCATTACCATGAAACCTAAAATCAGTTACCAAAGTTCTTTAAAATATCCATAGAAAGCACCTCCAAAAGTCAACATCTTTCAAGACCACTGTACTGCACACAAAAAATAGAGTATAGTGTAATACAATGTATGACGCATCTAGCGGAAGAACGACGTAAGAGCCATTTAAAACTTTTTCCACAACAAAAGGTAAAGTGTATGGGGCATAAATATACTTGCTTTCAATTAGTGGAACTTTGAGCCTTTAAATGATGTTTGATAATTGTGTAATGGAAGATAATTATAATTTATTTAAATGTAATTATAATCTTCTAATATCCGTTTCATTTTTCCACTTGTCCACATTTCTTGTTCTCTTTCTTCTAGTCATATTAGATGGGTGCTTGAAAAATTAAATTTTCAAGAGTTATAAATCAAAGAAGAACATTGATGTTAGTGCACATCGATTTGCAAGCCTAGAACAATCAAGACTATATAGAACACAATTAGGTAGGGGGTTTAGGTAAAAAAATCTATTGTCTTAAGTAGCCACATTTTAACATGCAAAAATCAAATATATGAAACAAAAACAAATATACTTAGTTGAAAATGAAAATCAAATATAAAAGCACATTTTTTCACATAAATACTTGAAATTCAGCAATGATATTTGGTGATTAGATTCTTCTTCACATTCTACGCGTTTTGCGACAAAAATCTGAAATTTCAAATTTTTGTCACGTCGTTTATTTAATTAAAGTGTCTCAGACTGTGAATATAACAAGCGCATGTAGTAGCACAAATATTTCTATAGAATACTATAGAAAAATCCACAAGTTTCATTAGAGCTTTTTTATTGCTCTACAGTTTTAGACATTAATCGAATCCTACAGTACCATGAGTCGCTCTCTAAAAATGTCGCAATATGACAAAGTTTGGCAACCATGGAACTTGTGTTTCTCAACAACAGATTTTTGATTATTTTGCAGCTACCTTTCTGTACCTATAACTCCCTCTCCAGACAGGAATGTTTTTTGTAAAAGACAGAGGTAGATTTAACTCATTCTCACTATATGCAGCATTAGGCATTGTATGATTCTAGGTACCTCATAAAAAGAATATTTTTCTAACCTAACATTTTCAGAACTAAGAATCAACCTGTTCAGCTAGTAAAAAAGAAGAGTAAATCAACACATTTCACCAAATGTAACACTTAACAACTGAGGAATTCAAATCTTACCTCACATTTGGCACAAACTTCCTTGAGCATCTTCTCCCCTTTCAAAAGGAACTTGCCGATGAGGAAACAGAGTCTCTCAAGAGGTTCATGGCGATCATCCTTGACCACCACCAAGGTAGAGTTGAGTCGCTCAAACGTGTGCTGCACCGTTGCCGAGTCATTCTCCTCGCAGTGACTGATCTCATGAATCAACACACTCTCGCTGCTCAGATACTTGCATCAATATAACATAAACAATGAAATTGCAGATACTGCAATTAACACAAGCTCTACTTCAATTCAATGAGAAATTGCAGACAATGTTAAAGGAATTGTAGGACAAACATCAGGATAATTCAGTTCAAACACTGAAATTTCAAGTTCGGCATGATGATAATAATACAAAAACTAGTTTAAACAAACAGAACACAAAAATTGCAAGATAATTGTGATGCAAACAAAATTATGCACATAGGCAGAGTAAACTTTATTTAAAGAATAGCACTGAGAAGTAAGAAATAACACTTTGACTGTAATGTGACTATTCCACTGAGGGGGATTTTTATAATGCTGCTAACTGATTTAGCAGTTAAAACTCAATTTTGAAAAACATGACATGAATGCACAACCTATTTTATGTTTGTAATTTCTAAAATAAATCTTTAAAATTAACTCTGATTTGAGTTGAATGTTAAACTTTGTTTATCATGCCACAGTCAACATGTTAAACAGAGAGAAGAGAAATTACATTTTATATAATCACAGATTCTAAATTTCCTACACTGGTAAGATAGATGCATATCATTTTCACAATGGATGGTAAGCACACCAAATTCAGTCAGTGGCAGGCCCACAAATTAATGTTTTTTTTAATATTACTGATGGTAACAAGTTGTTACCAGTAAACAAAGCACTCACAATACTGCATAAATAACTAAATATTTAATAGTAATACTATGAGAACAACTCAATACTGCAGAAGCAACAACTAAATGTTGAACAACATGTGATAAGGACCACAATATCAAAACATTAAATGAATTGTGAATTCTAAAAGAGTTGAACTCCAAGTTGAATGTAAAAATTTCTTCATAGCTTCATTAACAAAAGAGAAAAATGTTCACCTCAAGATCCACACTATCAAAGCTACAAAGTCTCAAATTTATGACATGAGAAGCCAGCTTTGCTGGTTCCAAAAAGCAAAGTTAAATAAAAATAGACCTCGGGTTAACTCTGAATATAATTTCACATGAATTTGAAAATACAAAATTACTTTACACAAAGCCCTATAATTCATAAAAAATAAAATTAAGCAAATTTACTGCAGGCATAATTATCTCATTTCTCATTGTTCAGATTCACAACTATTGCTCATGACATTGTTCAAACATTCAACTATTGCTCATTGTTCAAATATTCAACTATTGCTCTTTGTTAAGATATTTAACTATTGCTCTTTGTTAAGATATTTAACTATTGCTCGTTGTTCAGATATACAACTATTGCTCATTGTTCAGATATACAACTATTGCTCATTGTTCAGATATACTTTTATTGCTCATTGTACAGATATACAACTATTGCTCATTGTTCAGATATACAACTATTGCTCATTGTACAGATATACAACTATTGCTCATTGTTCAGATATACAACTATTGCTCATTGTTCAGGTACACTACTATTGCTCATTGTTCAGATTTACTATAATTGCTCATTGATCATTTACTTTTGTTGCTCATTGTTCAGATATACTACTATTATTCATTGTATCAAATACACTACAATTGTTCATTGTTCAGATACACTACTTATTCATATAGAACTTTAAAATACCAAATAAAAACTAATTCAAGCATAAAATTACTAAAACTCACTCATTCACAGCAGACTCCAGTGATATGCTTTCTGTACCCAGGGCTGAAATTCTTCTAATCTGATCATCATACTCTGTAAAAGGTGGTACATAAATAAAATTAAACTATGCCTTATAAATTCTACAATAATTTATACAGGCAAAATAAAATTTTCAAAAATCATCAATCCCTTTACCACACCAACTTTTTTGAGACAGAGAGACCAAAAGAAAGAAAGGACTTCCGGAACTCATTCTGTAAGTGTAGCGCAAAAAATTACACAACTTACCAACAGACTTCATATGTTTCAAAGTAGACAAATGACCTCTCAAAGCAGCTGCTTCAGCAGTGATTTGCTCTTCACATAATTTACAGAAAGCTAAACGAGAAGAAGCACCAGGCCTGATCCAACTTGTATAGCGTACGTCCTTCTCCCAATCAGGGTTGTAAACTCCTTTTGGCACATTTGTAGGTCCACACTCAATTATAGCAGTCTTTTCTCCATTATAAGATTTCATGCATGCTAAATGCTTCTTACTGCGAGCATGATACCTGAGCACAGTAATGTCTGAGGTCATCTCACAGCTGCACACTCTACACTTTGCTCTGCGGCTGTTGCTACCACGTGAAATCCACGCTGCAAATAGAGGGTTCCTTTCCCAAGCCGTTCTGTAATGCTGAACTCTATTACAAGAAGTTCGACAAGCTTTCGACTCTGCTAACTTTTTGCTAGGTTCTGGTACAGTAATAATTTTAGTCCGAACAACATTTGAGCTTT
>JACJUY010001800.1:0-49313 GCA_014220935.1 Platorchestia sp. MABIK
TTATAAACTATTCCTTAACATTATTTACGGTACTCGTTTCGACGTAAGAAAGGAAATCAAATGCAAGAGCTAATTAAGTAGCGTTTTAATGGGGGTGACGTTTTGGTACATTGGCTAAGTAAAGTACGTTTACAAAAAAATGTGTGAAATGAAAATCAAATACTGACCCTGCTTTTGAAATAAGGAATAAAACTATTCAAAGTTTACGGTTGAATAGTTTGACTCCAAATGAAATGTTGTTGACAGATAGGACCAGCTGGGATTTGTTGATACATCATTACAAACATTTGACACAACCTCACGGGAATTCAGAAACGCTCTTGTATCTATAAATGTGCCATGATAAGTTTTGCCATGCTAAGTATTTCTTCTTGGTCAGTTTACACTAACTCTCAGGGACCGAACGTGCACTTAAATCAATTGTGATCCAATTACAATCGAATCTATATAAATTCCTCTCTTATATGCCAAATCTTACATTATTTAACGATTAACATTATCAAAAATTCTCAATAGTTAACCGGTTTGAAAGCTGTAAATTGAGATAACTTTTTTACACTAGTTGTAGTGAACTCTTGGAGAGAGGAAAACTTATTCGTTGTATTTTGGAAGGGCTACTGGCTACTAAAATCATTTATAATTTCATTCAAATTTGGTATTGTGTTTCAATCAGTCATTCGATTTCATGACAATTAGAGGAAGTGCGCCACTTTCATCTAGGGTTGATGTTCCGGGATCCAAAGGCCCTGCACTGCTTTCCTCATTATTTTTACCCTGGGATTCTTTAGCGTCATCCAATGTCAGGAAAAAATGTGGATATTTATTCAGAGCATTCTACATGTATTATTAATACGAAACATTTTAAGGAAAATCTTGCACAAGATTTTGTTTGTGCGCAATCTAGTGATGTAACAAAAAGTGGGTCAATGCGGTGCCAGAAAAAAGAGTGTGAGTTAATAGTTTCTTCGAGTAACATTGGCAAAGCGCTCAACTATTCAGGAAACGTTGCACGAAGAAGAATAAACACAAATAAAAAGAAAAACAATGTTCATTCACGAAAAAAGAATTTCATGAAGAACTAGCCACTAAACTTGGCCGATGCCAGTGGATTTTCGATGTGTGCGCTTCGTAAAAGTGTTTCAAATGACAATTGTACACCGCTCAAAATTTTGGCCAGGTGAAATAGCTGCAGCGAAATGATAGGTTTAATACAGGAGCAGTACTGCAAAGTAAATAGCAATATGTTGTGCATTTCTGACCCTGACCGAACTCAGGACTTTTTAGCGCACATTTTAATCGCAAAAAGAATGCTTCACCGAAAAATTTACGGTACGCAGAGATTATAGTGAGAAAAAGTGAATGTCTTATTCAGGACGAAACATTGAGCAAGGAAACGACGTAGAATTCAACCCAACATTTTTTTTGCAATCTGTAAGCACTGTATAGTCATGACGTACGGATTGTTTCTTCTGATGTTCTCATACAATGAAGCAGACTTCGTAGAGAAAGCTTTTTCAGTAAAAAACATACGAAGAAAGGTAAAAACTGATGAAAATTTGTGAACTGAGATAATTCGAGCGCATGAGTGAAGTTAGTTACTAGCATATCAGACGTAAGTCGCAGCAACAACAAAATAGAATTTACCATCGCGACAGTAGCGATAATGTGAGCACATAAGTCAATACGAAAAAATCAGGCCATTCACAGGAACTTACCGAAATGGGCAGACATTACGAATCTTCTTCGAATCAGTAACTTCGTTTAAAGGAAATAGTAAGCAACCAAACCATGAAGGCAGAGATCAGAGTGATATTTGGTCTATTTATTGGTTTACTCAATGAAGTCAATCATTTGGGATTCCCTAAGGGAATCTCCAAGTTCATAGTGGGATATTAAGTTCAAATTCTAAAATCCTGTTGATTAAATTGATGCGTGATAAAGCTTCAGATTGTATTCAAATCAACAACCAGTCATTTATAGCTCCAATGGAGTTGCACTTTTACCACTCTTTCTTTATGTTACCAGTGGTACTGTTTTATTCAACAAATGATTTTTTGCTTCTTTATGCGACCCTTTATGTTCTAGAAAGAGTGGTGATGACATGCAACTTAAGCACAAGAGAGGAATTGAACTGCACTATTAATGAACTGCTTGAAAAATACCTGGTGAAATGCAATGCTAAGCATTGTCATTAATATGTTTCATGTGAGAGAGTTTAGCAACATAATTGTATACTCTAAATTTCCCCGGCTCAAATTTTTTCTGTTTCATTGGTGAACATAACATGCTCACGCAAGCAACACGAATTTCGTTGTTCTTTCTACCCTATCGTTGTTTTGTATTTTTTTTGAATCATAAAAACCGTGAAAGTAGATATCACCTTTACGTATAAATATCTATCTATCTATCAATGTATATATTTATATATATGAGACATAAAGGGAGTTAAATGGAATTTTGCATTTTTGTAGTAGAAAGATTTTGCAGAGTACGTATTGAATACTTGTAAACCAAAAAAGAGTTCTTGTATAGCAATGGAGTTGCTTGCTATGCACGCATGTCCTCTGAACGCAATGAATGCCGACAGTGTCCTCTGTCCCGAGCTTTATGTTCAGCCAATTACAGAAGCAGACATGTCCAGAATAACCAGTTTTATTCCCATAGACGGCAAGCACGTATCATTTGCCCTTTTTGTTATTTTGCTTGCAGCAGACATATATACCGTAGGTTTACAGACTCCAACCTGAGAAACAGTGTAGAAATCAAGTGGTTTGTAGGTTTCAAGTACCTCAAGTTTTTCTTCAACGATGTTATTTAGAGCAAAGAAAAGTCACAGTGGATTGAGAATGTCACAAAACAATAGAACTTAACTTCAAAGAAATATTTTGGTTTTATAAAGCTACATATTCCTAAGTACATAAAACGATTTCATTATTGTGGCTTTCGAAATCTGAATACATCGTTCAATTCAATGGTTTTACTCCGCATTGAAGTGATTTCGAGATATTGCTCATAAATAGCGTTTAACTTTTTACAATCATAATTTATTCAGTTTGATTACAAGTACCCCTGTTAAACTAGCCTCAGCATCAGGTTAACATCAACACCAGGAACTCAGCCCACTTTAGCGAACAAGTCGATTTTCAAATTTGATAAAACATAGAGTGTAATAGAACAATTCATCGAAGTATATATTCAAACCTACCATGGACTAGAAATTATTGAGCTTTATAAATCTAAAACTGCGCGTGATAATTTTTGCGCAATTTTGCGATGTTTGGATGACTGAATCTCTTAATCAATCAGAAAACTATGAACTATGGAAACTGTGCCAAAGCTTACGAAAAAATCTAATCGGTTCATTATGGATTTGATATATGTTTCGTTTGAGCGACATATAATGGCTTACATTTTTTCAGACAAACTATTCACCTTATTCCACGCTTTCTCAACTTTTCTTCCAGATCATCCAATGATTATATTTTATTTCAGTAACTCAGCAAATTTCCATTAGTCCTGAGGAAATCTTTTACGACAGTATGATCCTGAGGGCAGAGTTGGACTAACATTTCGGCGGCATCACAGCGGCGGCTGAGCGGAAGATTGGGGATCTCTGTTGCCACAACAAGGCCAAGGAAATTCAAAAACGAATTAATTACTGACTCTACCATAGATGCTGTTATTTCTTCAACAAATTTAAGTACAGTTTCTTACATGCATTTTAGATTACTTTCATTTCACCTATGGAGAACTTTCATTTATGAAGTTCAGTGTTGAACGCTAACCATTGATGCTCAGTTTCATGAAAAATTTATGTTACGTCGATGTGAATGAAAGACCAGGAAGTTGATCTACCTTTAATATAAACAACATTAATGTTTATACCAAGACCTACTCCCTTCATCGAGGAAGGGTTGCCACAATCGCTGATAATCTCACGCACCTACGTCTTCCAGGCATCTCTTCCACAGCAAGGCACAACTGCATGATTCTAGTGTACCTCTTCAGCTCCACGAGGGCTCGGAAATTCACGACCCTCAGAACCGATCCACATGCACACAATCCTAATTTAACATAAAATTGAGCCACTCCCGCTGGCCGAGTACTCCCGACCACACCCGCCTGAACTGCGCCACGGTAAAGAGCGCACAATCGCTCTCCATTCATCTCTTGGTTCAGTAACATTTAATTATGGAGTTTTCGAGGGCTACTAATTATTAATATATTATTTCTTGCATTATTTGAAATTATGCATCGTGGAGAATTTCGATATTGAGAAGTTTTAGATGGAGACAAGTTATCAAGATTTATTTCCTTCATAATATATATTGCGTGTTTCAACGAGCCATTCGATCAACCAATTAATTGAACAACAGCGGAACTTAGAGCTGTTCTAGCTTCTACAACGTAATACATCGATCGCGTAACGCCCATTTAACTGCATTCATCCATCGTCTTCAGTCTATTTATAACAATCCTTCCTCACACATATCTTCACCAACCGCTCCTCCTTCATCCATATGGTCTAGCCACTTCGACACACTGCACTCCACTCTTTTCACTAGTTCTCTACGAGCTTCTGTAATCCTCCTCACCTCTTGATTCCTTCGCCTATCTCTCAGCATCACTCTTGCCGAACACCTCAGACATTTCATCTGGAGCATATTTAATCGAATCCTATCCCTACTCTTAAGCTCATCGTTTCACATCCATACGACACAATAGGCCGATAACGCTTTCATGCAACCTTCTTTGATCATTCATACTCAGGTACCTATTCCTTACAAACGCCTCCTAATCTCCCCGCGCTTGGTACCCTCTTCTGACCCTAGCTTTCACCTCCTCATCAAATTCATCATTCGCGACCACACGCGTTTCCAATAACTTACTTCCTGTAGCAGCTCCCCATTCAAGCTTACTTGTATCCCCTAGAACACCCTCCTTCGAACACCTCGTAACTTTACTCCTATTCACATCCACTCGGAGTTTCCTTTATCACACACTTTCCCAAAATCATCCAAAAGTCTACCTAGTTCCTCTTCCGACCCCGCCAATAACGCTGTATCATAAGCAAAGAGAAACTGCGTCAGCTCGAAGACTTTGCTCTGTTCATGCAAAAAAATTCAGCTCTTACTTTATACTCTTCCCTTGACCTCACACATAACAAATGTTTTGCATATTTACCGGGGACATTACGAACCCCTAACACAAACCCACTCGCACTTCAAACCCCTCACTCACTATATAACCCGTTTTAACAGACATTCTGCTATGATCATAAAAACTTCTAATAAAATCTAGCTGCAGCTCAACTTCCGCGCCTAACACCTTCAACACTTCCGACAACGCTTTGCGGCTGATCCCAACACACGCTTTCTTAAGAACCATAAATACCCAAAACACCTGTCTTTTTTTCGGTCGGTATCTTTCATACATTTGTAGCACAAGGAAGATCTTAGACACACACTTCGTACCCGGTCGAAAATCACACTGAGCCTCTCCAATTTCTTTTCCCGTTTGCTTCCATTTCCGGTTTATAAGTACTCTTCCGTACTCCTAAACAACTACATCTAACAAACTCATAACCAATAAGTTATAGCACACTGAAATATTCCCGTTAACCTTTTATACAATGGAATTACACCGGCACTCCTTCAGTCCATGGGCACTGTACCTTCAACAACAACAAATATCAACAACCACTGTGACCATTCAGTCATTGCAAGACTATTTCTTATCTAAAAATCAGCTGTAACACCGTCCATATACGGAGCTTCACCCCCCCAACCGCGTTCTTACCATAGTTAGCTCTACATCCGCTCTCGTGACAAATTAACAATTATTACATCCTATTACATCCAGCCGCCATGATCACAGCCTGCGTGTCGACATTATTGCTCAAGCCATTCTTCCCACCGACTCATGTAGGTCGCTCTTTTTCACCTCATCGCTCCATTCACATATTCCACCCTACGTGCTTTCACCCATTCCGCCTTCATTTTACTTCCTTCTAAAAAATAGAGTTATTCTCCTCAAGATTTGTTCCTAACCTTCCCCTCCATCCGCAATCAGCCGCCCTCTTTCCCTCACCCACTCTCCTCTTTGCCGCTTTTCTTTGCCCCTATACTTTTCATACGCCGCTCTGTCTCCTCCATTCTGTAGTCATTATTTATTTGCCTTTATTTTCGCTCTGATTGCATTCTCCACTTCAACCATTCACATCCCTTTCGCTCTCTTCCCCTAAGACCTAGAAAACATAAACTTCACCAGGATTTTACATAACAAACTACTTTAAAAACATCAAATCGCTTACGACATTTACACATTCATCCTGGATCATCTTCTCAGAACACTCACTCAAGCTCGTCTCATACTCTTGCTCTTATCAAACGTCACGCAGATACAATACCTTCATAACCCTTCGCAATCCCATTTCTCTCTTTCCTCTTTTCCTCCGCTCACATACTCAAGCGTTAGCGCTTCCTAAATAATGGTCAGACATGAATCCTGGTTCTTTCAATGCACTTACAACGAACGGTTAAAATCCTTTTCTTACAGCAACAAACATCGCTTTCTCTACCGATCTCCCTCCTATCATAAGAAGCAACGTATACTTACACCGATCATGTTTCTTAAACCATATATTTCCAACGTTCATTTATACCGCAACACACATATCTATCAGCTTCTCCGTATTCTGATTTATCCCAGATACTTCACAATTTCCCAAGGACCTTTCAAACGTGATGTTTTGCATCCTAGCAGTCAATTTATCCAAGACTACTATGCATACGCAAACGCTATAAAACTTCTCACACAATTTGTCAAGTCTGTGCGAAACCTAATCCTGTCATCTGCTGACCTAGCGTTACTTTCACTCATGTCAGTCCCTGAATCCTCCTTCCACTCCACGACACACCTTGACAACCTCTCCTTCAACATTAAAGCCACTCCCTCTCATGCTCTTCTGTTAAATATACCCGACTTTCTACCATTCATCAAAACGAATCGGCATTCACAGCGTACTTTCATCTTCGTCCCACTCAGTCCCTTCCCATCCAGCCCACGCCTCCGGGTCATACTTCCAATTTTCCGTTTTTCCCTCACGGGCTCTACACCCACGCATATTCAAAGCACCAATATTGGTGTTTGACAACCTTAAAATCCTCATCCCCGTGGGTTGGCTGGAAGTAAATTGTATGAGCGGCAGTCAATCCTGCATTTCCTAGAAAACTGTGGAAACTTGAAAATGCAGAATTGACTGCCACTTCATGTAGAAGGGATGAGGTTCACAGTCCCCTCGCCCAGTCCCTTCGTGGCCCCTCACGAGCTACCGAGACAGTAGTGGGATTATTTTTCGCCAATCACGGTGGGAAGATATCAGTAATACTGTGGAAAAATTTCATCATGTTTTTACTTTTATGTTTAGAAACAACCTAGAGTTTTATTATAACACATTATGAAAAATAGTCTCAAATCTGATTTAGATCATAACTGAAATCTTAAGTGTTACTAAGAATGAACTTTGTGAGCAGAAACGCAATTCGAAGCAAGAAGAACATTTTATTGCTGGTTTACGAAACCGTGATCGTTTAAATCTGACTTGAAAAAAACGGATCAACAGTATTCACATAGTGGAAAATTTTATTTTCCGCTAAAACTCATTACAATAATATTCAGCAATAATTCTTGGGTACTTGAACTCGGAGACTCCAAATGATTAGTGCACGTAATAGTGAGAATGTCTATTAGAAGTTCAACCTAGAAATTTACTCTTCCGATCATTAGGACGTGAGGTGAATGAAAGTAAATCATCTTCATGTAAAAACTGACGGCATTTGCTGCCACTAGATGGCACAATAGAAACTATTTCGTTTTGAGCTGTATACACACAAACGATTTGAATAATGTGTAGCAATCTATCTATAGAAATAATCCGGTTGCGGCTATCTATAATCTGTAGTAGGCTAAAACTTTTTATCCTGCACTTTCCAATGAAACCTATTTCAGCCTTCTAGCACTAATATTTTACAAATTACGGCATATTTAAATCGGCTACTTTTTTAGCGGACGAGGATTATGCTTAGATCAACCCGAGATTTACACCGAATTCAGTTCAATACTTCTACGAACTCTTCAAACGTAACCATTGTTTTCTCCTTTATAATAATGGAAGCAGAATAATTTATGCTCTTTGTCAGCCTTTCCAGAGTATTTCTGGTGGGAACTCTTATTTACGATTTAATTCAGTAAGAAAAGTAACCCTTCAAACAAGATGAAAATGAATTCAAATGGAAGCATTGCTGCTGTGACGGCCAAGAAACAAAGACTAACTCCTTCAAAGAGAGTAATCTCTTGACATTACAAAAGAGGCTTTTGACTTCAAACGTACTCGGGGGACTCATTTTAATGTTAGAAAATGAATTAACGCAGAGCATCTCATATAAAAGAACATGTTTTCAGATAGATTGTTCTTTCACTTTGTCGGTCATTGCGAAAATTGCGTACTGCGAAAATATGTTGCAACCGGCTTTTTCTGTTTCCTCTACTACTTAACTTTCGACATGTTTGTCTGATTACAGGCTTGTGTGTGCAAGTGCTTGTATGTGCGTGTACATGTGAGTGTGTGCGTGTGTACTCCTATGTGTGTGCGTGTCCTTGTATTTGCTTGTGTGCACAAGTGCGTGGGCCCGAATATGTGTGTTCGTGGGCGTGTGCGTGCAGATGGGCCTTCACGTACGCGTGCATCTGTGTGTACGACCGTTCAAAAGCTCAACATGGAAGTACCTCACAATTAAATTGCATGTCTTTCCGTAATGACCCTTGTACTTCCATTTCTGATATCAATATCGCGTAAATTATACCCTGCAAATTTTCCACTATTTTTGTAGCCCGAGTGATGGAATCTAAGACTTCTGCCACTATTGCTTCTCAGATTTTTCTCGCTAACTTGGTTTTTCTTTCATTATACAATGGAAGAATGACAAATATTTCGTTTTTACATCAGGAGAGAAAGGAATTTCTACCTTTGTGATAACCACGTGTTATTTTCGAAACAGTATTGTTAAAAATTCCAGGAAACATGAACAACATTCTTTTATTTTGTACCGTAGTGTCGCAAGAAAAATACAGAGTATGCACATCTTTCAAGATCATGACACATTTCAAGGCGCAGCTACAACACGTTTCATTGTTCGATTGAAGCAACATGTCTTACTCTCAGTAAATGAAAGCTTTTTAGACAAATTAAATATGAAAATTGTTGCGTCTTAACTACGATGCATGACAAATTTTGGTTGCAGGACTCCATTCTAACTCTTCGGTAGGAGAGAAAATTGGTTAGTATAAAATCTTAACTGCAATATTTACAGGCCCACCAAATTAAATTTGTTTCACACTTAGTAGCTGCTTTCAGCTACCTTGTTTTAGAATCAAAATATATTTAATTAGTTCTTCAAATTGTTCGAGCCTGATAATTAACTGCTGATAAGGGTACGACGATTTATTTAAATTTTTTCACGGCCATTCCGTATCGTCACCCGACCAACACCCTGTTAGTTGATTGACATTCCGTTCAAATGAATCCGGATCAGAATCTTGTGAACATGTTGGTTATAATTAACTGTCTGGCAGACAAGTGCATCGTAAAATCAAATACATTTCGGAGCAGCAAGTTACTTGTTTACCAATATATTACCTGCAAAATAATATTTTTAAATTACTCGGTGCCAGTGCTACGAAGAAATTCTAGAAATGTAATTGAGAAAAAATGTGACATCAAATCCAAATGATGATTGTTTTCTCCGTGTTCAAATTAGTTGTTTTTGGATTTGAATGAGTTCCTCACTTTGCATAATTATTTATGAAATTAATATTCATTGAAATCTTCGAGGCCGAGGCTCTAAGATTTCGGCTTCATTCTTTCTGATTCAAAAACGCTTACGGCGTATCAGTATAGCACATAAGATTATTTTTTAGCGCATGTTAACATTCAGTGCTCGATGCTGTGATGGGATTCTGCTCTCAGGTTTTTTCTTCATATGAAATTTCCCTCCTCCTGTTGGTACTTATCAACAGTGAATAAATTCCTGGAGCAAGATGCTCTATATTTGACGTCTAACTAGCATTGATCACAAGTATTATTGATATGGAATGCACCAGTTACGAGTGTGACGAACCAGCCTAAGTTTATTTACCCTTACCCAGTTAAACAATTTTTTTTTTTTTTCGGGCTCTGGTTCACAATAACACCTATAGGTGTCTGACATTACTGTGAAGAAATTTGCCATACTAGCTCGGCTATTCTTTTCTACTCGTACTCGACATTTAACAATTTCAAGCAACACAACATTCACTGTAAAGACGCTCCATTACAGCTAGGTGCAATGAATTTCAGTCTATTTAATGAAAATATGTGCATGATTTTTAATGTCCGCAACTTTCTGCACAACCTACTTATTAATTATGTTCTTAACTGCAACCAAATAATTCGGAAGATGCACTCCGCCCGGGCATACTCTTTTCAAATTTCTATGGTCGAAACAAGCAGTCAGAAGTCTTAAACATTTCTAACATGCAACCTCCGTAAATAGGACCGTACAAGATTTCCTATTCGTGTTTACACATGCAAATTAAACTTCATTTAAGCCGTTAGTCCTATAGGAACTTTAGAAAAATTGATTAGTCTCAACCTAGAACTGAGTTAGACAGAATCTCAAATACTTTTCGAGTGCCATTTCGAGGGAACGAGACTTCCTTTTAAGCCTAACAAACTCCACATCAAAGAGAAGAATGAAAATTGTCTTCTGGAACAGTAATCAGGTAGAAGCTCAATTTCCAAGAGCTCAGCCTGTTACCATATACTCAACGATTGAGCTTCGGCTCAAGATGAGGCACGTTTATAAGGTGTGGTGTTCAATATTAGCATCCAGCCGTATTCAAAGATTCAGACAACATTTGTACAAGATGAGGTCGCTTTATAGGGTCTGGTTATCATTCTCGGTATCCAGCCCCATCCAGTAAAATCAAACTACTATTGTACAATCTATTGTCGGTTTGAAGAGCATGGCAATCAATTTTTGTATTCAGCCTCATCCAGTAAAATCAGAATACTATTGTGCAATATGTGGTCGGTTTGAAAAGCATGGCAATCATTGCTTGTATTCACCCCTATTCGTTACATTCAGACTACTTATAATTTTATCTTGAGTACTAAAATGAAATTTCTTGCGCAATTGAGAATAACAAACCTAAAATATATTTTAGATAATATTGTGAAACTCTAGATCTCCCAGTAAATTCAGTCCAGTTTACGTATGGATGAAGATGATCGTTACCGATAATAAAATCTTGTAAAATAATTTCATTTGTGGTTCATGTTCCAGAAGAAGAAAATTGAACAGGTGAACTTTCCTGATGATGGAAGTTTAACTTCAAACTTGCTGAGAGATGTAAACTATATTTGAATGCTCCGACGTTATGACCTCAACTTATGAATTGGGCTTCACAGCCGAAAAATCAATCAAGTGAAAATCTTCAAAGACAAGTAATACATAATTGGAAACGCGAAGAAATCAGATACGTAGCTTGGATCACCTGGGTTCATCACAAATTATCAAATTCGAACTCTGATATTTTCTTTAAAAATCAGAATATTTCAGACAAAATATTCAGTCAATTTGACAGTCTGAGTTTCATTTGCAGTGAAGTCGATCTTCTTATTGCGAAAAATGTTTTGTGGATGATGGCAAGAATATTTTTCTCATTTTGAGTACCAAAACTTCAAAATTTGCTTGGGAGTTTTTCATGAAAGAGTTGTTTACATTGTCATACAAGAAGCAAGATCCCGCAGATTTTTTTCCAACACTAAAACACACCTTGGCATATATGCACCCGTTAACAGTACCCGTGCCATCATCGCGATTTGTTTCCCAAGAATTGAATTTAAAATTCATTAGTCTACATCATGGAACCTGTGTACGCTCTGGTGTACTACTAATATATTTTTCTGTTAATGTAATTTCACAGTTCATTCATCTACCCCAATCAATTTAGCATTTTGTACACTGTGTTCTTTCTCGAATTGAATGGAAAACTATTTTATATTTATATTATTAATTTCAGTTGAAGATGGCTTAGACATAGTACAAGTTTTCGTGTTTAACGCATATACGTGGAACCCAGGATATGGGCCCTCAAGTTATTTCTGATATACGCCAAATCTAATATATGCGCACTTTACACTGAATTTACAAGATGTATTTGAACTAAGCTTAAGCTAGGGCTGGTGTATTTTATGACTCGTCGAATTTCCCAAAAGTAGTTTGGCTTAAAATGAAGATTAGATTTAGAAACAATTTTAATGCTGTTGGTACTCTCGTACAGTTTTCTCACGCCCATAAATGTTCTCATGATGAGCAAAGTTAACCTAACTTTTGAATATCATTCATCAAAATACAATATTCTTCGCGACGGAAATAATACTTCTTTTTGCGCTGGAAAACAAATACAATATTTCATCCTATTTGCTCGTGGAATTTGCTTTACTATCATATTTTCCTTGTTTTTGCTCAGTAAGGCCCAAGTTGGAATAGGAGAGAAGAAATTGAATGGAAAATTTCATAATGTATAGAAACCCTCCGCAAATTCTTTGTGAGAATTGTTTAAATGAGTTTAATAATCCAAGGAAGGAAGTTAACATTTTTTTTCTTTTTTGGTTTAGATCGTGCGACATTTTTTCTCTTCTTGCAACAAGAAACAAAGTCACAACGCTTTAGATTAAGGAAAACAAAAGCAAGGATTCGTCTTAGTTAGCTCTCGTAGCCATGAACAGCAGACATTTTTAAAAATAAACCCGACCTGACGCAGCGAAAGCCCCCGACTGAGATGTTAGGGTAGTCGTTGGTTCTGTTATCTGCCGCGCTTGGAAGACCAAGTCACAACTCTTAAATGCAGAGCATTGTGCAGAAAATATGAACCAAGACAATTTGGCAAGATGCAGCGCAAAAATCGTACGAATCTTGTCTCAAAATAATGCGACGGTTTCAAATTTAGGCTAAGGGATCTCAAGGAAATTTGTGTTGCAGCTAATGCAGAGTTAAGCATGTCACATCCAATTTAAGGAACAAATACGGAAAAAAAAAATTTCCCGCTTCGGAAATCTCCAGGGAGGGAAGTTTTACGAAAATGCCAGCGACAAAAAACACGATTACGAGAAGGAAAGTTGAAACCAGCTGAGAGCAGCGAAAACTGTAAAAAGACGAATGTTAGACAAAGAAGGATATGAAAAACTGTTATATTACTCTTGATTTCTTTTGACGCGAGAAGTCAAGTGAGAATACATTTTTACATGCAAGTAAATTTAAAATGTGTAGTTCCATTGAAGAACAAACACTTTATTCTTTAGATTGAAAATACTTTGTTTAACAACAAAGCCACCGATTTGAATGTTTAGCAATGCGCCACTCACTACAAGTTTACTTAATTTTCCCTCTCAAGCTCTAGCGTGTTCAAGAAAAACAGCTTACAGAAAAACGGGGGAAATTATCAGCCACTGCAAGAAATGTACGCACAAATACCATTTCTCTTAGAACTCGGAAATTCCAAGAAAGCTTGTGTTAGCTACTACGTATGTGGGTAAACAAAAATAGGATTCTCAACATTCCAATAATAAATTAAATGCGTGAAGTTAAACTAAATAAGGAAATATTTTTGTCTATTATTTTTATTATTATTTATTATAAAATTGAATTATTCATTGAGAAGCCATCTCAATCATATTTTCAAGATAATCAAAAACATATTCTGATTTTGAATGTTTTTTCTGCCTTTCTATTATGTTTTCTCACAAATGTGACGTTCGTAATCACTTTAGTGATTCCCATTTAGCCTACCATTGTGCGTAGAGAGAATGTAGTGATTCATATGAAAAATGCCAGTCGCTGATGTTGAAGCCCTTCTTGTCGGTAATCATAGCTACTTCACAGCATCGTAATGCAGTGCTATTTTTCTAGGGTGAAAGACACTTAAAGAAGCCAATCAAGCAATGTGTTAGGGTCGAGTATGTAGATTGGAGCAAGTGATAAATCCGTAGATGGCTAAAGTACTTTCAGCGACTGACTTTAATATCGATTTTGTCAGAAAAAGTTGTGGCGACAATATTTATAAAGCTAAATTATTCATGGTACATACCTTGCTTCATTTTCTTCTATGCCGTTTTGTATACCTACCTCATTTTTTATTGGTAGTATCATTTTCACAAACGCAAACGCATTGGAGGGCGACACTAAATTTTTTTCATGAGAAACCGAGAACGCAAAACTACATGGAATAGCTGGGTATAAAATTAAGTGGTTGTCAGTCGCATAATATCGCCAAAAATTATTAAACTCGGCCGATGCTGGTAACAAAGATGTCTTTGTATTAACTCCAACTCAAAGGTTAATAACATGGCTGAAAAAGAAGGAAGTCCTTACAGTAAGCCATTTGGTTTCACGTTTGAAATTCATCCGTCGAGCTTAAATCCGCCACAGTACTCCCTGATTCAGAGTTTAGGCTTCATATGAATGTCAACGAAATAGAGGCAGTCGAAATGCTTTGTTGGATTCCAGGTAGGAGTTCAGGTTTGATGCATTGATTGGAACACTTACATCTGCCTCCAAACCCATGCGCAATACAAATGGACATGCGCAATCCAAATGGAGCAAATATTCCAGTCGAGGTCTCAAAACTAAGTTAAAACTTTTTAATTTTTTCATTTGAGATACGCCCCCCTTTAGATAGTTTGTTCTGAGTTGTTAACAGTTGTAAATTGACTTGTGTTCCTTTGACTAATATGTCAAAACCATGCGCAGCAAATTTCGTAGGCCATTTCAAGAGCTTTATTAAGAAAAACTGCTCGAAAGATTTGTCACCCATTAGCTTAATTCGAAAGCAATCAGTTAACTTTATGATAGACATTTCCGAAATGACATTTACTGATCTTCAATGTTTTGTTTTAGTGATTTTCAGTGTTACAACTTTCCAATCCATCGCAATTACACGAAATGTAGCCCCTCCTGAAAGGATACTTCGAAGCACGAATACCTGACAGTATAAGCATTCATTTTTTCTAGGACATTTAGGAATTTAAAATTGTTATAACTGATACTGATGTGGTTATGATTCATCAATAACTCCGTTTAAATCGTATAAAAAAATTGGTTCGATGCTACCTCAGTCTCTCTATAATGGGAGAAATTTTTCATAAAGTTGTTTCAAATAAAGTAATTTCTTTCTGCAAATAATTCTTCAATTTATGACGAAATAGAAGTAAAATATTTTTACATCAGACTGAACTACATGATAGATAGATGCTCGTGCAGTCAAACAAGTAAGTCTATATAAGAAGTCATGGCGCTTCCATGGATGCAGTTTTTTACTTACAGACGAATCAGATATGTACAGTCCATCGAACTACGTCAATGTTTCTAGTACACTGAACTGAAATGGTTGATCAGCTCTGAACTTTCAAATCATAATTGCTCATTATAATTCAATGGCGTATTTTTTGAACCCAGAAACTAATTATTTATTCAATTATGAAATAAATACGCAATTAGCCTGTCTATTTTTGGAAGATTAGTTCACCAGGAACATTCTGCTCTTTCTAATGATTACGATTTAAATTAACCAATGCGTTGAAATGAAATAGATGCTGTTCTAATAACTGATTCGTTTAAATTGTGTTTCAAATCAAGTTGGACTGCGTTTGGGTCACTTCTGTTTGTATTATTAGGCATGATTGCTTCGAAATTGCTCAGCCAAATAGGCGCTACTTTAATCCTGTAGCAGCGATTCCTGCTAATTCAAAAGGAGCTGAGAATTGCAGTTCGATATGCGGTAAACAAACATCGTTAATTTAGGAATAACAATAATTTTATTTTGTTGGGCGTATGTTTTTATGTACATCCTGATTTGTTAAAATAAAATTCAAACGTATGGAGATTCGCAAATTCGATGAAAAACAAATATTGGAAAATTTCTTACTGGTGCGGTTAAACTCTTTTCAGCTCAACTCCACTAACTATTTTATTTGCGTAATTTCGAGCACACAAATTACTTTCACTGGCCTTACGAAGTAAACGTGTTTATTTACCTATGCTGTGCGTATACAATGGTAAATTGAATTGAACCCTGACAAATTACACATTACATCTTCACACGAAAATATCCCCGCACTTCAAGGTGCCGTTCTCTATCATCAAAATTAAAGTGTCACTGTATCAATATTTTGGCAGCATTTGCATAAAAAGTTTATCAATCTTCTTGTGTCAGCCTCTCTATTTCACCAGCTATAAAATTTACAGAAGGTGTGTTCTAGTAAATAAATTCGATAAGTTTTTTGCTCCTGATAACTATAGGGTATTTTGAAACAGATGTTAGTTAACTTGAATTTCCACCGTGATGAAAGATGACGATTGTTGCAAATTATTTAAAGGCTTTGTTACGTTTCCCTTCGAAATTATCATTGTATTAATACTCAGCAATGCGATCGATATGAGCGAAAATTTTCATACCAATCGTGAGCTGAAGTGAGAGAGGCACAGGCTTCAAAATTGCTAAGAATCTTTGAGAGGATGAAAAAGTCATTCGCTTTGAATAAAATTTCCAAAGATTTAATGCCAGGCCATGAGTCCTTCTTTTACAAACCAGTACAGATGAATTGATGGTAAAACCTTCATAGACTGATTGAAGAATTTTATTGCGAGAACTTTGCGCGAGTTATATATGAATACAAAGCACAAGAGCATTGTTTAATTGTTTACCTTTTCGAATTTTCTTCCTGAGAGTACTCGCTCCACTCCTCATTGTTGTTCTTTTATTTTCAGATAATTTGAAAATGCGTTAAACAACTTTAAGTGCTTTGGACTTTCGTTCAGAGACCGAGTCAGAAGCCGAATTAAAAACGCAATCACTGCATGCACAAAACATTTCGTCCGCGCTGTGAAAAATAGAATTCTGTAATTATGAAAACTTTTTTAAATAAAGATGTATTATGCTGATTTGTCGGGGTGACTTGACTTCATTCTTTTTTAACTTGGTAGAGTTGAAGCATCTTCAGCTTTTTGACCAATGACTTTATTTGTAAAGAAAGACACAATATCTTTCAAGACATTTGGGGAAGGCAGTGTTTAATTATTACGCCCTAAATATACATACTGTTTGTTTAACCCTTCAACAGCAGCATTCTTGTACGTGTATTACCGTTATTACAACCACCATCACTAAACTGGTACTTGCATCAGGTAGTCACCGATGTCAAGATGAGGAAGGAACTGCCACTCGACAGTGAACTTCAAAGAACACATTAGGGAACAAATTTAAGAAGAAATACAATATATTGAGGCTGAAAAGGACCGAATTGTTTTGTGAGGCGTTGAAGGGTTAACATGCAACCGTGTTCTGGAAATCAGGTTCTCATAGAACTCAGCGAAAAGTATTGTAATCTTGGAAATATTAGTTCATTTTCGGTCACATTAGTTCATTTTGAAAAGCATGTGAATTATTTTATTGAATTAACCGTGTCATGTTGACCTAGTGTTGATATTTTTACCGATGTATGTGACACTAAAAAATGAAACGTCACAAATTCTAGGTATCAACCTAGACCCGTCTATTTCAATGAATGTAATAATCTGTCTATCGTTAGCTTTTTAACTCTTTAACATTCCAGAGGACCCAACGGCACTCGTTCAAAAACAGCTCTCATAACTCTAAGTAAATTTCCTCTAGTTTCAAGTTCACAGTCGAGTGACGCTTACTTCCTCGCTATCATGTTGATGACAACTTGATGCCAATGCCAGTTGACTGACGGTGGCTGTGATACCGCCGTATTATGAGTGCAAAAATGCTGATGATCAATTTTTTTTCAGTTTTTTCTGAAATGACTGAGGACACATATGCTCAACAAGTGCATTATTAAGAGTTTTCTAATAAGATGATGCGATCAAACTCCCAACAACAAACAGAAAAAACGTTGAATTCCCATAAAACTGAAAATAGCCTCTAGATTTGGCTTCTTTCGAGATGATACTCATGATGCTGGTCAATACGCTGAGAGTAGAAAGCCACTCATTGAAGAAATTCAAATTGAGTGATCCTCAGAAACACTCAAAGTGTATTCTTTGAGACCTACATTCCCGAACTCAAATACTTTTCTACTAAGAGATTAGTATTATGCACTGAAACACATTTCTACTAAGAGATAAGTATTACACATTCAAATACTTATCGACTCAAAACTTTTCACTTATTTACTGAAATATTTATCTGAAATATTTATCGAAAGATAAGAAAATAAATACGAATCATATTTTTATTAAATACTTATCAACTCTGTGGTGAAGTGGGACGTTTCCATTCTTCTGTGTACGCCAATATTAGAATGATTACGTTTTGGTTGCTGTTTGAGTAACGTTCAGGTGTAGGCAAGAGCAGCAGAAAAACATTTGAAAATCAAACGCTCCTTGATCCATTCTCAATTTAGCCTTAAATTTGGTCGTGTATGAACGATCCATAATAATATTAGCAGCCTGTTCTTACGTCATACAAACTCTCAATGCACTCCTTCCAGTCTTTTAAGAAATGTAAAGTTCTTATTTTAATTGTCAACTGTCTAATTCAACGATTTACGTGCTTAGTTGAACATTTTCATATCTCATAATTTTTGACCAGGCGTGTGCAGTCGTAATGTCTAAGAAAGTTTAACGGGTTGTGATACAATTATTTGTGACGCGCTAACCTCGCTTTTTTAGTTCATCTGGAAATCATGGTATAATGTTTTTTACACGGCCAAAGCAATTTTGTGGTTTATGTATTATCTAACACAGTTGAATGCCATAATTTTTGACTGGGCGCCTTAACTGGAGTATGTGTTGACAGGAATAGATGTGTTTACCTGATGTACGATTGATTGGTAACTTCCAACACAGCTGACATTCACGTAATATCTCATATCAGTTTGAAGTGTAGTTAAATTTGGCATTTGATCGTCAGATCGATGATTACTACTTTAAAATTTTATGTCTTCTGAGTTCTCTAAATCAACTCATAACGCAACTTGTTACCCAGCACTTTAATTTACCATAAACTTTAGATACACGTTACAATTCACTACAGATTGGTCTCTCACCTTTTCTCCAACCAGTTTGCTTCATTGTTACGCAAAAAAATACGCACTGCACGCCGAACTCACAATTCGTAATGAAGTTTTCTCCAGCTCAAATAATGGAAAATTTGCCTGAAAACTCACCGCTTCATGTTTCAGAGATTGATTGGGATCTCCGAAACGCACAATTTAGACATTGAATGATGAAGTGTTTTCAAATTCAAGTTCGTGAACTGGAGTCTCACTAACATTTTATTGTTAGCGACCGATATTAAAGAAAACGTAAGGAAAAAGAAAGCGTGTGAATCTATAAATTGAAACTAAGTGAAAAGAAATCGCGTCACAACATATATAAATTTTCACCATCCAAAAATAATAAGTCAACTCGGTGGTTTAGATTTCTTTGAGTTGTGAATGCATTTTGTGTTGTGCGCTTTGGAGACTCATGTCATGTACCCACTTTGCAGACATCACAACAAGCCATTTCATTTAATAAAAAATATTAATTTGATGAAAAAATCAAGGTTTTTAGGTGCGAAATGTTTTAACACTCCAACAGGGAATTTGCTGTATAGCCATGCTATCGTTGTAATACTCTAAATCTATATGCAGGTATCTCCCGGAAGTTAAAATTTTAGACGTGCGTAATTAAATTTACAACAAAAACTCACATCAAAATTCAACGCTTGAACTATTATTTTCAAATTTGTGTAAGACAACCGAATTCATTTATCGGCCAATTTTCCTCCCCATTGCGTTTTTTTACAATTCTTTCCTCGGTGCCCAAAATCGCCTGGTATCTCTGCTCAGATCTAGCAGAATTGAAATCGTGGAATCGAATTAATGAGCTTTGAGCGGGTCTATTAGCTGTCACATTTGCAGTCCATGAACCAATCGCGAATTTAGAAGTTTTTGAACATCAGATCTTTCAGATCAAGGAGCAATAGGTGTCAGAGTTTTCCCAGTTCTGTACAGAAATACCATATTCAAAAAGAAAAAAAATTGTTTTCACTCAACCGTTGAGTGGATGATGCGCTTTTTCGGAACAAAGGCGTTTAGATCATCGAGGCCTAAAAGCTTTGCTGAACACTGCAATCTCTGTGAAATCAATAAATCCATCAAAAATGCTAGCTAAGTACACGAGTGAGCAGTGTAGCGTTCGACAGAATGGAATTTTGATTTCACACAGTCTCATTTAGTTGTCCAGCACTAGTTTTTTTACAGACTGAGTTTTATTCTATCGATAGAGTTTTATTCCACCAACTTCAACTAATTCGATTTCTTTTTAGAGCATTGCTTATTAAAAAACATGCAACGTTGAAAAACACTATTCTCCGAAAACTTACGCAAACAAGTTTTGTCGGAAATTTTGAATGGATCAGAAATCACAATTTACTTAAATTGTTGAAGTTATTCCTAACTGTAATTAGATTCTAAATATGAATAATGCTTCTTTTTTTGATTGATGACGTTTCAAAAGTATTTACGCTGCAATATTTAACCCTACTATTCGTCGTTGGGTAGTACTTCATTTGACTGTATTCAAAGCTATGTTCTGTCGTTCGTTAATACAATATTTTTTCTACACCTGCTATGCTCATCAGAATATTGTAAAGGCTGATGTCCAACAAATTGTTCCCTCACAATTATTGTTCAACTCCAACTGAGCCTTATGGTTATGCCTCTAAGAATATCAAAGGTTTTTTTGTATTTCATCAGACAGTTACTTTGTCTTTGAAATTGTAATTTAACAGAGTACTGGGAACGAACGTGCATTCAATAGTCGTTTGTTGTTCTACAACCATTTACTTTGCTCAAAAATCTATTTATGACTTTGCACTGCAGAAATACTCTGAATTTTGCGACCTCATTTTGTAGGAGCACTGATGTCTTTCTACCTAAAACAACATGCACACTCTTAACATTGTAATCTCATTACGCAAGAACATTTTTAAATAGGGATCTTGAACAGCAGACTACTGATAATGTGATGTCAGCCGTCAGAGGTTCTCTTAATCGCAAGACCTCATACAGTAAAAGTCCTTTTGATGTCGCAATTCTTAACTCCGATGAAGTTATTGCTTATGTGGCATTAGAGCTATAAGTTTGTGACCTAAACGAGCTCGAACATTGATTTCCCAAGCTCAGTGTCACTCGGTAATGAGATTTCAGACATTGGAGGAGAACGTTTTCCGCAGATTGTTACTGATATTTGCTTAGCAGCTATAGTTTTTAAAAATGCAGGGATGTTTCTATTACCGAGCTCATCTTCATAAATGCGAAGTAAAACGAATTCTAGGCATGGGCTTGTACCCAGTCTGCTGCACTGAAGGGCTTAGTTTTTGTAAAGAACGTAAGAAATGAAGGTCTGATGTAACAGCTATGTTTTTGCTGAATTTTTTTAATGTGCGTTCATTTTTTATAGACTTCTTCAACTCAAGATAAAATTCAAGTCACTGGTGTTAGAGATTTATTTCTAGCCCGTTGCGTTTACTTTAAAAAATTTTAAGTCTACCGGATCCTTCTTTTTTCTATGTTTTTATTCAAAGTTCTTAGTATTTATATTCTAAGTATCGAAGACTACGGGTTAAAGGGATTTATTTAATAGTAATCCGTTTCAATGAGACTCATTTTTGATATCACCTCAGTGTCGCTAAAGCATGCATCTATAAAAGAAAACCAAAAATAAAGTCATTGGAAAAGTTATGATATTGGAGTGGTGAGCTGGAAAATCTGACTTTACCTTTAATGAAATGACCTGAAATTACACATCGAATCATTCATTATCTCAATCACTCTGTTCCTTTCTGTTAGATCTAAGTTCCTGATTTTTCAAATTTTTTCAGGTATTCACCACAGTTTATAGAATGCATTATTTTAAATCGGGTATGAGAACTGGTTCTAATTTTCGTTCAATTTTCAGTATTGGTGCAATTTATTATAGCTTGAAATTTTTTACTGCCCAAAATTTCTCCGATGCGTAATATTCATGAAATTGAAAAACACCAAAACATTCCATTGTTGGAAGAATATCTCTCATAAAATTTAACTCCTAAAAAAAACAGATGCCTGTGAAACATTGAGTTGATATCAATTAGAAACAACAATAGAGCCAAATCTATCAAAAATTGTGGTGTTCAAGGTCCGGAGAGGTGAATGACCTCAAGGAGAAATTTATTGTGAGAAGGGTTTCACTTGCAATCGGGAAAACAAGTTTAACGTGACATTTTTTGATCGGGCGAGCTTTCTTTCATAGCGATGACACCACGAACGAGGAGGGGAAAATAAAGATTAGTTGAAGGTGGTCCTTTACGAATAAGGTAAACCTCGTGCCTACCTTAGGCTAATAAGAAGTCACTTGTTATTAAAAATAATGTTAATTGGATGGTCGATGATTGTGTGAAATTTTTTAGCCTGATGAAAGAATCTCCGAAGTGAGCTTATTCTTAAGCTGAAGCTTATTACTAGCTTATAAAATGATGGAATTTTCACATTGAAACTTTTATATTCTTGTCCTGGAAATCATGATAATGTTTCTTTATTTTCGGGTTCTTTAGAACTTCGTTATAGAATACGGAAAACATTTAGTTGTAAATAAATTACACTTATAGCAAAATTTTAGTGCTAACGTACTCATTTGGGGCCGTATGTTGTATTCCGAGATTAATTGAGGGCTGCTCCCGCACGACGGTGGGATGACTTCCGAGCTCACTTGACCGTGTTTATCAACTTACACTAAAAAAATCAACAATATTAATGTTCTAAATAAAGTAATTTTCCAACCAAACAATGGCTCTAGCCACTCAATACGTATGGTGGAAATTTTGTTTGAAAAAAGTTAATTTAACGCCCGTAGCCCCTTCAATAGACGTGTTATACACAACGCTATCAAGGATGAGTGGCCATGGTTTTGAAAACGAGTGAAGACGTGCAAACGGGCTTCAGAACGTTCAGCTTCAAAAAATATCGTAAAAACTCTTAAATGCAGGTATATCAAGTTCGTGACCGACATGCTGAGAAACAGAGACTGTTGTTAAAGCAGAAGGACCGCCTCCAGTAAATACAGTTAAAAATAATTTAAACGCTTTATATTCTTCGTTTCAGGGACGCAGTTAGTTCTTGTCAGCAAATTTAGCACATTTTCATTTCTTGCCTCCAAATTTTGTACAGGGCTGCTTCTATGCCAAATCCAACTTACGCAAACATCATTTTATCGAAGCACTAAGCGTAAAGCGTAAAATTTGTGTACATTAGCCGGTTTTCTGTGGAGTTTAACCCTCTCATCAGGAAGAGCGGCATTTACCTTCAAGATCAGAGAAGGAACGGCAGAGCCTGGCGGCCTCAGCGGGCGCAATGAATGCCCGCCCAATGCACTTTGCTGAGTTTTATGGCTGGCAGGTATCGGAAATTTGTCTTCATTGCCAATCGCAAAGGAGGGGCCCCATCATCTCACATAAAGTACCAAACTGGCGAGAAAAATGGGAAAAAGTAACTGTTCTGCGTATAATTTATCTTGGCGCTGGACAGAAAAGAAAAGTTTCTTCGTCCAATATAAATGGCTTTACTCTCTCATCTCGCGACAATTTTAACGGTGACGATGGATGATTACGTCTGTGAAAGAGTGTGCTAAAGTACGCAGAGCTTTTTTAAGTCATTAACCTTTTTTTAATGTCATCATATGAATGTTGCTTTAAAAAAATGTTATACCCTGTAAAAAACCGTTCTCTTTGTTGTCGTTGAACTTTCCCCTTTAAAAGTTTTAAAAGGATGGTCGAATAATTCTTGAGCTACAGTATAGCTTACATCTTCCCTCTCATGATCTCGTTCTTTCTTTCGGAATGTATCTAATCATTTGTACACATGGCGCACGCTGATGAAGGGCACGCAAGTTGTTACTGTTATTTTTTCTTTAAATAAAAATGTTGAAATGAAAAGTTCCCTGACCCACATCGATATAAATAAACATCATTGAAAATTGTGAAGTAACTTTATTTTCCATTAAAAAAATCTCCTTTATTTCAAGACTCCGATGCATCTGTAATTTAGGATTATTCTATGGTGAAGTTTTCTTATTTCAAATTTGATTGCTGTAGAATTCCCATACAAGAATCTTTCCATCATTGCACTTCGGCTATGGCAAAAAAATGCATCAATTTACGTAAACGTGTGCTGATTGTTACAATTTAGAAACTCTTTTGCGTCTTATCATTGTGATCGATGGTGTGCACTTACACCAATTGGTCTGAATTGGCATCGCGATAAGCATGCTTGTGCACTGAAAAATGAGCAATATCGATTTGTACACGGATGGATGATTTTCGGTTGGTTGTTTGATAGCCATATCAGATGTTTTGCTCATATTTCACACGACCCGAATTACTTTCTCTTTGGAATCGTTTCAATAAGAAAATTGATTATCTACAGCCTCCAATGAAACGAGTTATAATGATTTGATTGTTCAATTTAGTTAATGAATAAATCATATATGTACATACACATATGAGTGACGATTGCAAACGAGTCTCAGCTAATCACACCAACACCACAGACTTTTTTTGAAATATCACCTCTCTTACAATTTCTGTTATGAACATGATTCAAATAAAGGATGTTTTGGAACTTTCAACTATTGAAGAAGAAAAACATTGTCATCATTTTTCGATCAAAATGTTTTACGAATTTGATTCATTTGAGAAACATGGTGTGTGCGAGCTGTTATCCCGACATAGGATATTTTATTCCCATGAAACTAATTGTTGGTGGAATATTAACCTAAATTGATGCGAGAACCCGACACAGAAAGATAAAAATTTTATTTTATTGAGATAAGCTAATTCATCATTCATTTTTTTCAGGTATTTTACATCACACTTATTTAAAAATAGTGTTTTCCAATGTCGTGACATAAAACAAATAGAATCGATAAGGGCAAGTTAAACATTTAACACTTATTATGATTTCGATAGAAACTGAATGAGCTGTTTTAATGCACCAGTCATTATTCATTGTGCATTGTGAAGTTCTACATTCGATTTGGAGAATCCGACGACATATGTATCCGTTTTCATTCATCAGCTCGAGATATTTCTTCGAATCATAAGAAACCTTGCGCTTTCCTTCGAAATGCGACGTTGCGTTGCAGATCGGAAGCAAGTTTCGAAATTTAATTCCATCCTCCAATCGAAACCTAAATTGGCATCCGGTAGCATCGGATGAATTCCGCAAATTGCAACCACAAGTGAAAGAAATCTCAAGTTTTCATTGCTACCCAACCACTGTATTCAACTTGTGCTCTATTTATCACAATTTCTCGTGCAAAGTCTTAGTGATCTATTGTCTGTGCTTCAAAAATATATGTTATGTTCTTTTAAGCAGTGCAAAGTACAAATACTATTGCCACTATAGGATCAGAGACAATCAGCTTGACCGTCACATCTGAAAAAAACATCAACTAAAATTGTTTGTTAGTCGATCAATGCTATTTTCAAAGGAACAAATCATGATCCTTAGAAGTCACTTTTTTTTCCCCATATATAATGCAGTATTTCGGTGGATTCAATGTTTAGATTTATGTGTACACCTGCAGCTTAATAAGCCGGATTCTTGGTGTAAAGCTAATTTGAAGAGCGCAGCATAAAGTCATAATGTTTTGTGAGGAAACTTAGCCATTTATGGCTCTTTGATTCCTGTTAATTAAGAAATTATTATTGCACCTAGCATAAATTTACAATCTCCCATTGCTTGTACCTAAATTCACCCTACGCAACTGATCAATACAGAAATTTATTTGAGTTTACTTCACTTGGGTAATCATAACATCCGTTTCGATTGCTGAATTTAGCAGTATAGTAGCAAACCTTAAAACAAAGGCATTCTTTTACCGCACTGTTGAGTTGCTAACGTGCATTGGGAAAACTGCCAAATATTTAGCATATATTGTTGCCATAGAAAATTGAGTATTTCACTAACAGTATATTCCCATGAAGGATGTCATGTGAATGAATTAATAATTTCATGTGAGGAAGTGCTGAACTGTGAGTCGAAAGGGCTGTAGTTGATGAGCCTGTAACATTTTTGTTTCCATCGAATTTGACGCTGTATTGGTTATTTGTGTGTGTTTTTTTTTGTCGTGGCGAAGATAATTAAAAAATTGGAGACTCGTAGAGAGTGGGATTCCTTAAGTGCTTAACATCTCCGTGCATTTCCGCAGGGCTACCTGTGTATTGTTATGTTAAGGAAATAATTATTCTGCTAAATGGCAAAAGAAATACGTAAGTATTTAATACCTTTTGCTCCTTATTGATGCAGAATACTTTAGTGGTATGAGGACACAAATACCAAAAAAGACAACGAACATATTGAGATCAACGATAGGAGCAAAATAGAAATTAAACGTACTTTGATTGCAGCTATGTTCTCTGAAAGAAGACACACGATCTATAAGAATGGCATGCAGCACGAGAAGCCTTCCGATGTAAAGTAAGAAAATATGTTAACAATCACCTCGGTTTATCGGTTGGAAACAGCCCCAAGAAGCCTTCCCATTAAAAAACATGATGGGTTTAGTGTCGCTCCCAGGATGCTGGTTCGAAGAAGAGTGTCCCTGTGTCTGGCGTTAGGAATCCTAAACGTTTCAATGCATATCTTGAAAAGCTAATAACAAATCAATTGACGGCCGTGAGTATAGCGAATCAAAAGGCGTTCTGTGGCTCTTGAGAGACTACGAAAACTCCTAACTCCCGAGTTCCGTTCCGTACAGTCTGTTCTGTTCTGCTGCTACGGTAGTGGCGTCACCATCGCTTCGTTCCACGCAATGCAGAGATGAAGCTACAATAATTCCAGGGGTTGGAACGAATAGGCTTCCAGAGTGTCGATCATTGGGAAGATTTGAGGTAGGTGTTAGGTTTTTTCATTCCAGAATGGAATCTTTTGTTTCACGTATCATAAATAACTAACGTTATTTTCCCCAAAAAATTTCGTTTGTGTATCTTTCAAAAAACCATTAACACCATGTCATTGAATAGAACGAATGGAAGAGAAAAAGTAAGACTTTTATAGATGAGCAGTTCATCACGCTAGTGACAGTTAATTTTTCACCGTTCTTGAATGTCCAAGCAGTTCCAAAACAAACCTACTCGAAATGGTTTACACGATTAGTACTGCAATTATGTAGTTTCCCTACAAACCCAAGAAGAAATTCGGTGCAAAACTTAGTTGAACTTCTAAAACTAAATTTAACTCCTAAACTAAAATGAATTATTTTTAATTGAAGTGTACGTTTAATATCAGAAGTAGAAAGTTCGAACAAAATTGGAGAAACACCTCTTAGAATGTATCCATAAACATGAATGCTGATTCCAGCCAAGCCTGTTGGTGGTGCTGATGTGCTCGCCTGCTTATATCTCTTGTACGATTTCCTCAGCACGTTGCGAGTGTCAGTCGAAGCGTTGAGTGGATTTCTGTGTGCGTTATGTCTGAACCGAGTGAATCAAACGGGAAAAAATTGTTGGTACTCGCATAGTGGATGTTTCCGTTACTCAAGTAGCCGAAATGTTTGATGTTTCAAGAGGCCCCGCATCGAAGATTTATTCCGCATATAGGTGCGGAAGGAAGCCTCATTCGTTTTAAGTCACGACACATGCGAAAATGTGTGAGCGATGATCGTGAGAGACGCTTATTAAAAGAAAATTCTGACGAAAAAAACAAGACACCAGCTGAAAAAGTCTCTACCAAAACAATTTTGGGCTCACAAAACCTGTCAGCACCGAATGGAATTCCATAACAAGGGATTTATTAAGAGAGATACAATTCCAAAACTACTCTTCAGTCGTAAAAATGCACGTAAAAGAAAACGTGGTGCCAAAGCCTAAAACTAGGACTAAGAAGCTATGGAAGGCAGACATTTGGCCGGATGAGCCTTGTTTCAAACATTTTCAACATCTGGCTGTGTTTATGTCCGGAGAACTCTGTCCCACGCTTTCTATGTCGACTACTTGTTGCCAAGAGTAAAACATGGCGGAGCTCGATCATGATTTGGGCAGCAATATTGAAGTGTTTATTGGATCCTATCATTACTTTGCTATGTCGTATTACCAACATGGTTATGCGGCCATTTCAGCCCGTGGCATTCATCCTATGGTTGTAAGTTTATTCCCCAATGATGGCTCTTGTTCAAGACGATAACTCTTTGTTCAAGCTTTTTGAATCGTACTGAACTAATTTTTTCTGCATTACTAAGTTTTCATTATCATAGTATTCTGTGCAAAAGTTATTACTGAATTAATTAGTTTCACTGTTTTGATTTCTTCATACAGAGAGAGACACATCACAACCTAAGCCACCGATTCACTGAGAGCGCACTAGCACTCGTTTCTAAACGCCGTCATCGTTTTAATTGAAGTTATTAAAGAGGCGAACTGCAGCCGTAAGCTGCAGAAGCAATTTTCAGAGCAGCCCCGGAGCAGGTCGCTGTCCCAGGTGTCGCCGCTCAATCTTCTTGCGCAAATTAGTTCCTCTGGATAGTTGCAGTTCTAAATTACATGATTGATCCTCAGAAGAACTATTGTAGCGCAAAAAAGCGATGCTTTCTGATAACCGAGCAGCGCTGTAGCGAATTGAAGTGTAAAATATTGATGTATGAAATGATGTTGTGTCTCAGTTATGACTATTTCTTTCAATTTTTACGCTGCTAGGAGCTCTTCGAGTAATATCAGACTATGGTGCCCCAACATTAGAGGCTGAGCATTATTCTCTGAACGAAATACGACGGCAATTAGTAATGCTTCAGACCCGTAATGATAAAATAAAATCAAGGATTTTCAAAAGCATCGACTGAATTAATGTAAATTCGTTGAATTACCTCGGAAATGAATCAAATTCAAATTTGAAAGTATGTCATATTGAGCGAGACGAAATAAAAATTAGCAGCACTATTTTCAAATGCCTTTATTTACAGCTTTTTACAGTACCGAGTGCCATTTCTTATTAAATTAAAACGCTGTTACTTAAAGCTGGTCCAAACACGATGCCGGCTATGAAGGCGAGGTGCGTTGTGATCTGAGCTTCGAACTCCTACGGTAAAGGATTTCGAAAGAAGGGGAGACCACCTAAATCTACAGCACTTACGTTTAGAACAGACACAATATTTTACTGCTACAATTAACCAATAGAATCACATCTTACCTTTTAGTTGATATTCCACGCAATGATGTATTCAAGTGATGAGAACGTCTAACATCCGTCATTGACAGAACTGGTTCTTGGTTAGGAAGAGTATGATGACTAAACACTGGACGTTTCTTGAATTCATTTAACAGGAACTGATTTTTATTTTACTTAATTGTGATTAAAATACAGAAATCACGATCAAAATTTGGCGATGATATTCAGGCAACACATTTTGTTAACATAAAGTGATGGTATTGCATCTAAGCTGTTTTATGTTTGTCTCACATTTGCTGCCGCTTGGCACACAACTGCGTCAAGCGGTCTCTTGTTAAGGTAGTAAGTAACAAAATTTATTGTTCGAAACTTTACTGCTCGAAAAAACTTGTAGCTGGCCTAAGAAGTGTGAAAATGTAATAGAATGGGGATATTTTACTACGTGTGCTTAAATCTCTTTTTAAATAAAAGTGTTGAAATGATTGTGATGCTGTTCATTTACACGGGTAATAAAATTAGCAATTTACCTGATGGTAGTCAAATGTCCCAACACGAATTCAACGTATTAAATACAGACCTGAGATTGGAGAGACGTGTTTCAATCCAAAATTCGAAATTAGAGGATTTACGTGAAGATCATACTTAATATTATTTGATAACCACTAAGCTATTAAAACTCCTCATAGCATATGAGTTTTAATTTAAATATTCCCAAGTTTTATCTCATAATGAAAATTTGAATGGAGGATGCTGGTGACGGAATAGTGCCCTCAAATTAGCACTTTCCACTTCTTCCTTCACGCTGATGAAGGAAGAAAATAACACACAAAGTATTGTTTCGCAAAAAAGGAGGAAGGGAATTCAGAACACGATTGGGTTACAAATGATGAAGAAATTCTTTTTACAGCGTTTCGAAAACTTGAGCAATTTGTGACTGTTGAAGTATCTTATGCTTCAGATAAGGAGAATGTGCATTGAATAAATATTGTGGACCATTTCTAGCACAAACAAACAACTGCTTCCAGAATTTGGAACTCAAAATGAACACTTAAGTTTAAAGCAAATGATTCCTCACCTGTGGGAAAAATCTCCCACATGCTCGCGAGGTGCACTTGTCAGTTGAGACCGTGGCGTGAAGTTGGGCGAGCCGCTTTGCTTCTTTCCGTTGTTTTCGGTCGTATTGCAGTCAATGGGAGGTAATATCGGTGGAGTTCTTTAGTTTTTAGTTAGGATTTAAGGTGAGAGCTGGTCTGTTTCTGCATTGGAGTTGTCCTGCCGGTGTCATCCCGCTAATTTATCGTCACAATACCCAAGTATCCTAAATTTCTTGCTGCTTCTGTGTTTCAACTATATTTACGTTTGCGTGCCTGTGTCTATTTTTCCATTATTGTTTATTTTTGGGTTTATTGAATCTCTTGAAGGTGTTCAGGGTTTTAAACGATGAAACATTAAACAATAAACATTGAAATTGAATTTAAAACGGCAGTTGCCGTACTTTATTGGAGATTGAGCGAAGCTCATATCTCAGGGAACTTAAAATTACTATTAATTCAGCTTCTAATACTTGGATGCGATATTGCTCATCCTAGAGCTGATTTATAATTTACTTCTTCTGGGCCTATGACTTTCATCAGAATAAAAACCTTAATCTATCCTATCTGTCCTTACCTGAACACCTACCTTCGACTGTTTTCCTCTAAATTTCCCAACATTCTTCTAAAAGTGCTATATTACCCACCAAGTGTGGCAATAAACTTGGGTGAGTGGTTGTAGGTTTAGTTTGTGCTAACTGATTTTTGACTCACTTGAGTTTATTTGGTTTCGTTTGTTCTCATTGGTCGTAAATTTGGTTGAACAGTTATTTAATTTAGTTTGGTTTGCTTTCAGTATGATCGTTACGTTCCTTGCCTTTGACACTGGGGGGCACTCCACTGGCAGTTTTCTTTCTTCAGTCCAGCGTCTCGTCATCCTCCTCTCTAACGTGCAACTTCGTCTAGGCCTTGCGGGTGCGTTTAGGTGTGCTGTCTAATTTGATGCCTTGAAATTTAATGTCCGATAGTAGGAATTTTGTGGCTGGTTGTCGATAGTCTGAGCTTACCTTGGTTTTTCTTTACTCCAGGTCGGCATGTTGGCCTTAATACCCTGGCTTCGCGCTCTGTCGACAACGTTTTTTTGAGCATACCTACTCTGCCCTGCTGAGACACCGTTCGGTTTCTTATTCTGTGCCTTGACGTTGCGAAGCATCGTTCCTAATTTTCTTGAGCAACCGTCGCACACTATTGAAACTTTGAAACTTAAAACTTGAAACTATCAACGGACACGGATGTGTTCGCTTTTGAAAGCCTAAAAGTATAGACTACCTTGTACGGCTCTACAATAAATGAATAAAACTTAGGTGACTTTTTGTTCCTTGAAAATTGAAAATGAAGTTGTGTGGAATTTTTGCACCTTATTCCGCTTGTCACCGTGAATTCACTGACATTTTTTCTCGAAATATACGGTTTCATTCCGAAAGGAAGCACAAAGGATTACATGTCTTGTGTATTTTTGAAGGTTGAATTTGTTTAAATGGTTGTAAAAATTATTATGAGCTTCCTGTAATCTTGCAGTGCCTAAGTGTTAAAAAAAGCCCGAATTTATAGAACTAAGTTATTAGTGTTAAATTTATAGAATGTATTTATATCATAGAATAAATTATTAAAAGATCCTCAACAGCGCATCCAGTTTACTGCTACTGTGAAGAAGTACTTTAGAGTTGAATTACTTCTTCCCAGTTGTTCTACTTTCTTATAAGAGCTGTTCAACATGAATGAAACCCTTATTTTAATGCCTACATTCACACGATTGCATTGAGTGGGCAACAGGACAATGGAGTGTAATTTATTTATGTGATTATGAATTTGATTCATCTGAAAATTGTTTGACTGATTTGTGTCTGTGTGCCATAATATTCAAGATTTTTCAACTGTGATTCCACTTTCTCAAGACACATAAATATAACATTCTGTGATTTTAAAATTTCAAATACTCTCAGCTTTGGAACTCTACTATTTGTGATAACGAAGAATGTTAATTTGTTCAATGATCTTACAAATAATATTGCTCGAAGGACTAAATCAAAATGGGAACGTTTGCGAAAGGCAAAATAAATCATGTTAATAATTATCAGAGCACAGACTAGTTCTAAAAATTTCAAATACCAATCGTAATCAAGGGCTGCATTAGTTCCATAATAAGTCAATACAGAGAAACGTTTTAATTTCATCCAGGTAATTATAGCTTTGTTTTTTTTCCGATTGAATCGATAAGCTCAGAGCAATACTGCGAGATAGAAGCATTTTCAAGGGTAAGTGAAATAAGCTACAATAATCCGTAGACTTATATCCAGACGAGAATTCTTAAATCTACTTAATATGTAGTCTTGCTGCATCACACAATCTTCCAATTACAAATAATGATTTAACGCAACAATGTTGCTATCGTTATCAATGATTGTTTTCGGTCGAAATGACTACCGAATGGGACGTAGAATACCCACATGTTGCCGAAAGAAAATATTGTTGGAGAATACTTTGCAATTCAAGAATATCTCCTGATAAGATTTGCAAACTAATGAAATCTTTTGAAAAATTCTTAAATCTTTACTCAATATTGTTCAAAAATACTGGAAATCCAAGAAAGCTTCAAAGTAATTTTAGCCTTGGAGAACGAACATAGCGAACGAACTCGTCTCTATGGCTTTTCAGTTTTATGATGAAAAGTGTTTTCAGTGAACATGAAAAGACGAAGTATCGTTTGCACTCACTACCAATTTGGTGCGCAAATTAAACGATGAAATATTCTTTTTGCTTGTAATTTGTATTGGTTCACGCTGGTTTTATAGGCTGAAAGTTAGATTTAATTACATTTGAGAATGAACTAAAGCACGCGCAAGCTTGATCAGATCCAACACTTTTCTTATTATCTTTTTCGTCACAACAAACGAAACAAGAAGCATATCATGGAACTATATTTTATGTCATTAAAGTTTATTTATGCAAATTTAAACGAATAAAATTTCAGACCTACCGTGCCATTTTTTCTTTAACTTGTCGAATGCATTAAGAATGAAAATAATTCTCAAAGAAATTTGTCTTCCTGGCAACACTTAATTTCCAAATTTTTGTCACGTGAGTTGTGTGAGGTGAGAAATATAAATGCTCTTATTTTCAAGAGCTATAGTTGCTGGCATAGTAAACAGAAAATACTGACGCTCTCACATAGACATACGAGCCAATTTAAAAAGGGTGAGAGGAGAGCAGAAAATAAGCTCGAAGTTACCTTTATTTTTCATTCATACAAAATTCACATTCAATTTTTAAACATGAGTCCGAGTATATCATTTAAGTTTCGACGGTCTCTAAGCGCCACACTACATCATAATGAGACAACAAATTATTCTACTGTCATCCATAATACGCTGCGTCTTTTTCTCAACGAGGGCTGTGGGACCTGCTTTGGATCAAAGCTCTTAGTGTGTCCTCTACCATGAGCTACTTGGTATTTTTGGTGCTCCCACTTACACGAGCAGGTTAAAAAAGGTAGTGTTCGAATCCTGATTTTCATCCTCTTATTATGTAGGCTAACCGTTGCGTTAAATTTTAGAGTAACGATGTTAAAATCAATGCGTTGGAGAGCGCAGGACTGAAATTCAAAATTTGATATCAGCATGGAATATACACTTAAAACAAAGACACCATCTCCCACGTCGAGTAGCAAGGAAAGGTTGATATTTTATCAACTGGTGTCCAGTATTGAGTTTAGTGTCGCGTCTAATTGAACTGCAAACGACTTGAAAAATATTTAAACGTTCAGTCGTGCGTATACAGAGCATGTTGCGTGTTTCCCAAACAACTGCGATTTTCTGACATGAGACACACGAAGGATAGTAATTAATTAATTAAAAAATTTGTCCGAACCTGCCAAACGCCTCGCACTCAGGCATTAATTTCCAATCTTCACTTCCTTTTAAGCCTTTTCCCTCGCCTAAAAGAATTAAGTCCGAATAGAATTCATTATCCCAGTGAGAGAGTTTTCCAGCTCTCCTAAAGGAAGACAAAGGCACTTCAGTCAACTTCTGTTCCTAACTCTTAAATAAAATCTGGGCTTGAGAACTCGAGAAGAATAAAGAGAAACAGAGGAACTCCATTAGCATAATTTCAGCCGAAAAATATCGAGAACGAAAAATTAGAATTAAGATGCTGAGCCCAATACCCATGAAAATGAGGAATCCGCCCTCGCTTTGAAATATCGAGGAGTGTTAATAGATAGCACACTCTGACGAGCATTGCTTTAATTAGCCAAAATGTGCGAGTTGTAAACTGGAACACAGATAGGAATAGCTATTGAAGCAAATGCCACTAAACCAATCGACAAAACTCGTTTTGAGAAATTGAGTCGTGTTAAAATTTTTCAATATTAGTGAAATTATTACACCGCAAAGAACAAAATCTAGACGGTGGATGTGAGAGCCATTTTATTTTTAGTCAATAGACTACGGTTTTTTTGGGCATGTTCTGTTGCGCACTGCCAAAATTATTCATCTAAAATTATTGAACTTCTCTAAGGGGCCGATATACACACATCACTTGACATTTAATGCGGTACGAAATCCATTAAAATAAAATCTGGCTTTGGTTGGTAAAGGTCTTTAGTTTTCGAAATATTGAGCTTTAAAGTTTAGAATGTCACCTACGGATTTAACAAGTAATTTACGCTTCTAACAAAAGAAAATGGTAAATGAAACAAATATTGCGTAAACCGTGGTGCCTTGAAAAAAAATCTACAATAATTGTTGAAAGTGTCTGCCTCCTGCTTCAATACAAACCTGACACCTCCTCGGAGTGTCGCCAAAATGTAATTCAATATTAGAGTAATAAGAATTCACGCATACCAAACGTGAAACTTTAAAACTCAATATCTCGAAAACTAAATTTTTGCAATTTTTGGTATTCATGAAAACGAGTTTTTTTTTAGTATTCCCATCACCTGTGAAAGTTTGTACCTGTTGAAAATTAACACCACTCTGTATAAAACATTGACCAATAATGGCGACAAAGATCTCAAACAAATTATTATTAACTGCACAAACTAGTCATCACTACCATTTAACCCAAAATAGAAATAACTTCGTGCTTCCTTATGATTCAAAGGCTCGGTCACAACACACTATCCTCTTCATCGGAACTAAGACTTGGAACTTAATCCTTGCGGAGATCCGTGAGATGAATTCTTACAAAGCATTCAAAATAAATCTTGAAACCCTTTTCCTATCGCAATGTTGAGCATGTAAGATAACCTAGTTAAGTCTTTTCTTTTAAATCACTTTTCTTGATTGGGTAATTTGCAACGGTTAATGTCACTGATCTTCAGTCTGTTCTCTAGTTGTTTCTCGAATATACTTTTATCATCTAGCGCAGATAAAATCCTTCAGAAAAATTACGCATCGAATCTCGAATGGACTAATTCTTTGATCACTCTATAGCGCTCAACTAGGTTAACAACATCTCTTTTATTCCAGTTGCATCGTAGAACGTGACTGAGCACCAGTATTATGATATTATCATCTGAAGGTGACCTGACACCTTAGTGAAGCAGTGCAGTGAAAACGACCTGAATTTTGGGCGTTAAAAACTAGTAAATTGACCATGACATCGGACTGTTCATTCAGTCCACTTGAACTTGCTCTCGTGTCATAAAACAACAATCTTCTCATTTAACATTCATTTTACACTACAGTATTGGTCCTTTGTGACTTGTGGCGGTTTTCAAACTGAAAACAACACGGAGAGATTATCAATTTAAGAGGCCGGACATTACAATAAAAACAACTGTAGAAAAAAACGACATTTAAATTACGGCATTCCTGAGAGGTTATCAGCAGATGCCACACCGCTGAGATGAGTTTGTGAACTTCCAAAAGAAGTAAATACGTTTAAATTAATTGTGTACATTTTTTGACTGCAACATAGTTCATCTGTTCATGGAATACGGACGAGTACCTCTTAAACAGACCTCTCTTTGAAACATTTTCATATACAAAAATGTTTATTAAAACATTTTGATTTATAAAATGTTTTAAAAACGTTTATATTCAATGGATTGTTCAAGAAAAGTACACTGTTTTCATTTTCCGATTTCCATAATGCATTTGAGGCTAATTAATTTACCACATCAAAAATCAGTTTCAGCCATCAGTCACAAGGTTGTTTTTTATTCAATCTTAAGATCGTAATCAGTACATTCACTATGGTTGACTTCGGTAAAATTTTTTGCAGTTCAAAGCGATTTAGTGGCCAGATGGAAGACTTTATGCACGATTTAAAAAAACCAGAAGAAATTCTGATCAAAATATTTAATTCAATTCCCTGGAACACTACTGATAAATAATTATTACAATATTCCAGATAAAAAATTTGGAATTAGTTCTATCGGAAATAAATTCCGGTATTACTTGAGGTCCTGGAGGCGACACCGAAAGGTCCTGACACTCACTGCAGTCCGTTTATTGCTGAAGGCTTATGGATTTCCTAGCGCGACACCCGACGCTTTGGCGCAGCAAACACCAATAGCTCGCTCTGCTATACTGATCACACAACCCACGTACGTTCCTGAATGTGAGCTTGAAGATCGTCTTTGGATCCCAGACAGAGCAGGAAACGGAGCCTGCGGCAGTACCGTGAAGGATGGGGGTATGCCTTAGAACGTACGTCTTCCCTCACAACCGAAGCCTTGCTCTCTTTTCTATAATCTATTTCATTTCTTGCATGTAATAACGATGGTGTTCTGAGAGGTTGTAACTCTCCTTTAAGCACAATATTCTTAGTTTTGAACAGGTGGCAGTCTTAAGTGATGCATGTTAATCAGTGGGATTCCAGGTGTGTGACATTTTTCGGGACTCAGGCTTTATAGGGTGCTGTTTCAAATCATAATATGGAGATTACCTTGAAAAAGCTACTGTTGAGTAACTCGGTTTTGAATACCGTTGGTCGTAAATCTTAGATTTGACATAATTTTGGTCTTTTAAATTGCATAGATCCCTAAGTTCATCTTACACAGGTAAGTTACACATTCGCGGTCAAAATATACACACAGATCTGAAATATTTACCAGAAAATCACATATTTTGTCAAAGATTTTCCTTTAGAGCAGTGGTTCTTAACCTTGTTGCAGGTACTAAGCCTAACAAGTACCATACACAAATTTATCGAACTCTTTGTAATTGCAAAATTTAATGTGTTTTTTCAAATTCAAGATATTTGTCTATGACTATACACTGTATTAGTGCACAACCTGCAGCATGCCAAGCCCAGGGGTTCGACTCACCGAACCCGTGGGGTTCGATCGAACACGGGCTAAGAGCCTCTGCTTTAGAGTAAGGCTAAGTAATTAACGGCATTGGGCGAAGTTCAAAATATCCAGTACGGATTTCTTAACACGATTGAGAATTTCACTGTCTGCATATCTTAATGAGTGGGGCCAGGTGAATGCTGCAGAAACTAATTCAAATGAGAAGTGTTAAACTCTAAGATGCTGATGAGCATACGGCTCTATTCGTATTTAACAAAGTTCAAGCTGATGGGTTACTCAAGCGTTTGCTATGCAGTGAATACATGAAAGAAAATATTGAAATCGGAATGTGTTTAATTAATAAAGTGTTAATAGTTTCTTTACACTTTTGGAAGATCCCTTTCCATTGTGTTATGTGCTTTATGTTACATATGTACTTTGGTTGATCAATGCTTTTAGTAAAGTATTCAATCCCCTTTCATTTCTATGTGTTCTTTTAAAGAGAAAACCGCCAGCATTAAATGCGCCATCACTAATTATGTGCAACGAAAAACCAAGTTCCGAAGTTTTCAAAAATTTATTTTCAGTAAATAAAACACTACGCATTTCAGTGTCAGTAAAATTTCATTCTGAAAATAACTGAAATCAAATTTGTAAGCCTCACCAAGATTCTAGCACTAGTAGAGCTTTCGTTTTTTAACCACTTTTTGGCTTGTACTGTACTTCTATCAGTTGGGCTGTAAGCAACAGCAGAGCGTTTTACAAGCCTTAATCTGTGTTGGCAATTTAGCGGATTTTTCGCTAGATCTATGGTATTGAGATTTCATCTAGCTCCTCAAAATCACTACTAGCTCCTGGCGGATAATCTAGGCATTTGAAGTACGCTTTGGCTATAATTTAGCTACTTTTCATATTTTAGGCGCAATTATAATAATTATAAAAAAAGTGTCAAAATAATGATATACTGATTTCTAGCGGTCAAGTTCAGGCATGCCACGTTTTGTTCGGCGTCACGTTATATCATTCGAAGCCAGCGGCAGCCAGTCATTGGTTTCTTGCCGTGAGTAGCGTGTGATCGAAACTGTGGCATAATCACTTTTCATGCTTTTTTCAGCAGTACACGCAATACTTCCGTTGAAGTTTGAAGTCTTTTCATGAATGTAAAGACTGGCTACTGTCTTACCTTGCTGAAAATGCAAAGGCATATTGGGGCTATTGTAAATGTACCATAAACGCAAAATTGTGTGACCTAAAAAAGCATATTGTGAGCTAAAACACAAAAAAAAATCCGCATGCTGTCGTCAGTGTTTGCAAGCCAAAAATCCCAGCTTTTAATAAAGACTCAACACAGAGTGCAGTAGAGGATAAATTATGCTTACATATCGCAGAAAATACATAGTTCCTTTGCAACTGCTGACAATATTTCGTCAGTGTGTTGCAGTTTATTTACTGATTGTAAAACAGCACAGGGTATCAAACTTCATTTCACCAAGTGCAGGTAAATTGTTGTGAATGTTCCTGAACTTTATTTTGTAAGTAAACTGTGTGCTGATAACTTAGAGAAGTACAGCATGCTAATTGCTGAAATCATTAATACATGAGATAACAAGTTACTTGGTGAGATATTTTAGCAAATCATTGAGAAAGGTTGTTTCGACACAACTCAGACCGAACTTGAAAACGAAGAACACAGCACGTAGTGAAATCATTTTAATTTTATTTCTTTCTTTTCACACCTAATCTATAAAAGTTAAGAAACTAGAAAACTAGTAGTCCTATTTTTCTTGAACGTTTTAACCCTTCCAACTGAATCTTTCGCAGTCATTTTTCTTCAATTGCAACAAAGACAAAGACTGCATTTGAAGAGCATGTGATCTAGATCGTCGCACAGATGCACAATCATTGAGGCGAAAAAGAAAATGTTTTCTCACAGATGAAGAATGCATCGAAGCGGAAATCTGGCCTTAGGAGCAGTACCTAAGAAATGCAAGAGATGAAGGATTGCGCTTCGATCATCTGAGCAAATACGGAAAAGACTACTAGTTTTTTAATTTCTTTGCTTATATAGATTAGGTGTGAAAAGAAAGAAATAAAATTAAGATGATTTCACTACGTTATGAGGTTATTCGTTTTCAAGTTCCTGATGAACATTCGTCTGAAGAATTATGAATTTCCTGAACTCAGTCTGATGCATATGCCACTCAATTCAATGGGCAGCGTCTCACGCTTGAGCAGAAGCCCGCTCAAAATTGTACACTTTACTCTTAAAGAAACCTATAATTGATTCTCTCAATCAGCTGAAAGGCACGCGCTTCATTTTGCCATAACCACAAAAGAGAAAAATATGAATCATTGTAGTAGCATGAAGCAATCTGAGCTTGTTACAGTGTAAGAACATTACATCCACGACAGAACTTTAGATAGAAGGTACTGAATATAAAAATGCCAAAGGCGACAATCCATTCAATCATGTTTCTTCCTTGGCAATGAATTTATTAGCATTGCCACGCTCAAACGCCGATGTAGAAACATTTTTGAGTCAAATCAATTTATTCCATACTTGCAAGTCACTCTAAAATGTTCAAAGTGCAGTGCTTGCTTATCGTTTGTAGTAATTTACTGTCTAAACTAAATATATCATGCAACAATTATCTAGCGGATTCTAGCAGATTTATGTTAGAAATCTAGCTCCTTGATGCGCTATAGAGTTGGCAACACTGGCCTTAATCGGCTTTTTGAGAGATTGAAAGAGACACTTGCCAACAGCAGCTCACTGTTTCTCAAATCCTTGATATTGTCAGAGCCTTTTATTTTGCATCATGCCATCGAGAATAATCCTGAAATTAACTCGTAACGATTTCTTTGTTTCTTTGATGAACTGTTCTTCTAGGGATGTTCGATTCTGTTGAACGATCTCAATTCTAGGTACAACAATTTTTCCGTATTTGCTCAGATGATCGAAGCGCAATCCATCATCTCTTGCATTTCTTAGGTACTGTTCCTAAAGCCAGATTTCCGCTTCGATGCATTCTTCATCAGTGAGAAAACATTTTACTTTTTCGCCTCACTGATTGTACATCTGTGCGACGATCTAGATCATATGCTCTTCAAATGCAGTCTTTGTCTTTGTCGCAATTGAAGAAAAATGACTGCGAAAGATTCAGTTGGAAGGGTTAAAAAAAGCATGCAACGTCTTGTTTTCGCACCCCTCTTCATCACGAGTTTGAGACCAATGCAACTCCGCGGCTTTATTGCATCACAGTTCGACCTCATTGCATCATAGCGCAAGCCTTAGGTAATTCTTAGAATTTAAAATATTCAACGGAGATCTAACTGCATTGGCAGTCAATTTGTAAATTATTCAGTTAAATGTCTTTAGAAAACATCTAATTTTCGTGTGTTTGTCTTTCCGCGGACGAGACTGTCCATTGAAGATAAAAAATGTTAACCCAAATTCCTGTCGTACATTGACGTAGGTTTCTATTTAAGAAAATATCTAGATTCAGCGTTATATCAAGAGGGCCAGTTTTTAGGAGGTTGCATGCAAATTCAATAAGATAGACTGCTACACAATCATTTCTGACATGTAACCATAATCTTCTCAATTGATTCGAGTAAAAAGTATTCGAACCCCTCATTTTTAGACATATTGTGCAATAAAAACAATCGTCTAAGGTGAAAGCAATATTTGGGCTCTAAGGGAAGGGCTATTCAGCTTACAATTATTTGAATTGCATGGAACTCCTTAAGTTCAAATCCCACTCAGGTCTTTGGAGTTAGGCGATCTTTATAGAGCTAAGTCGTGCAGTCGGTTGTTGAATTAAGTGGTCTGATTAAATAACCCCTCTGTCTCTCCTGACTGGTGACTTGGCCTATTTTAAATACAGCCGAACGACGTCGGAATAAACGTCCCTGCCTCGTACCTTTCTGATGATTCATTCTTAGATATTAACCGTATGCCATTGGCCTCAATGACTCCGCCTGGTGCCTTTGTAATGACTTAATATTAGAAATCATACAACATCGGACAGAACGTTACTGTTAGTTCCTCTTTAATGACTTTATCATACATAAAAAAAATCTCATGACTCCGGCGTCACTGCTTGTGCCTGTCTAATGACTTGAACTTAAATGGAAATCGTACGATACCGGGCTAAACGTCCCTGCTTGTGCCTTGCTAAGGCTTAAATAAACACCTCATGATACCGGATTAATTTTTTAGTTTCATTCTATAGAGACTCGTTAATCAGGGCAGTCAAAACTGAGGCCATTATTTTTTCGTTCAAATAATATTGAAGAACAGAAAATGTTTAATTAAATGTTTAAAATCTTGTCTTGTTTCGACTTGTACATTTTTTTTGTTATTACAAGATTGGAGTGAATTTAAATCATTATTGGGAATAAATAGTTATTTAAAAATTGAAGTTTCCCTATTTTGTTGAGGTTGGGCAAACAATTTACAGGTTGTGACTATTGGGACTGAAAGTGTCATCCAGGCAATCAAATTACAAACCACGTGCCATTATACGAAGGGATTATGCTACTTCAAATAAAATTGGGGTTACCGGGCTTTAGTTTATCATTCTCTGATTGTTTTCTGCACAAATTCAGTCTTCTATCACTCGCGATGGATGGTTCTGCATCACACAGTGGCAAAACGAGGCTCTTGTTTCCGCAAAATTTTAATCACATGTTTTATCGAAATAAGAATTAACCACTTTATAAGTGAAGAGAAAAGCGAATTCTTCTTTTTTCTTAAGACCGAAAATATCATTTTCAGGTGTTATGGTGGATTATCATTGCGCATACTGTAAAAATGTAAGGTCAAGAGATAAAACAAAATTATTTCGTCTGTAGCGTACTTTGTGGAGGAATTCACTATATTTGGTTTTTGATACCATTGTGATACTTTAAAAATGAGGGAAGAAAAATTAATTTTTCATCATGGCCATAATTCATTTCTTTTCTGTAACAAGTTGTTAAAAGTGAGAAACCGTTTGCCTCGATTACTGAATTTTTTTGGTCGGCGAAAAAAGAATGTTGTTTTATGTATCCAAAAAGCTCAAATTATTTCAATTGTACAGAAATGGAAGAAATGCAAAATGATTCTAATTTCAAACTCATTTACCATACTATTGCAATATCGAACAATTTATCAATTCGTACATAATCCAGCCAATCTCAATTTCTTGATGCAAATATCTTCTGTTTGCGAATAAACATTTCGATTCATTGTGTTCAGCAAACTGATTGGTTACTTCAAAAAGTATCCTTTGCGTAAAACCTGCAATAGATGTGGAATGGATGTGAATATAAGATACTTGAACATCATCGAACTATACGTGCGATAACATTCTTTTACACCCATGCTCTCAAAACATGACTGTGATGAATCAGAAAAATTAAGCTAAACGTCAAAATTAAACTGGAATGGTTTAGCTATTTTATCGTTAGATAATAGGAGAACTAAACTTGTTTATGATGTTGGTGTATTCTGATTCGATTCTACGTACGAGATTATATCAGCAGAGTGCAAAAGCATTTCGCATAAGCATCTTTTTAAATTGTTTCGAGAGCAAATTTTCACTCCTACCATTGCCTCTGGAGTTTATGACTGAATAAAAGCGGACAGAATTTGGAAAAATTAATAAAAGAAGTAACCGAAATCATTTTCCTTCGTGAAACTCACAAACATTTTCGCTCACGGACATAAATGTACAAAACGCCTCCACTGACAAGGATTCCTTTATCATAAACTCGTAATGCGAGCTTTGAACAAACCTTAATAACTAGGATATCCATTAAACATCAGTTTTTGTTTCGCATAATTAGATAAATCATTGGTGATTAAGTGACTTTGTTAACTTTAATGAGATATTGATAAAACTTCAATAATTATATATAGACTCAGCCTCATTTCATCATTCTTCTCAAGAGAATAACAAGATAAGTTCTCTGATGCATCGACACTTTGTTCAGGGATCTCAGGCATGCACCAGAGTGTCGCAAAAAATAGTCTCTCATGAAAACGTAACCCGTTTAAAACTAAACCCTATCCTTCGAGTTGCCAGAACGATATAAAACCTAGAAACTGCAACGGAACTCTTCATACGCACACTGCGTTAAGCCCAGCGCTGTAATTGAAAATTTAATATATCCAAAGAAATGCTCAGAGTCAACTGCCTGTGTATGCAATGCGGCCAGAATTGCCTTTGCGTAATTCAAAACGCAAAGGTCAGCCAGGTTACGATGTCGCAAGTAATATTGGTTCATTTCCTTTCTGTTACACCATTTCTTGCTCTCAGAGTGTCCATATGGGGGAATTTATGAGCAAATTTGACCGCAGGTATGACTTCTATTCGTTAATTTAAGATGCGGATTTTGTATCACTCATTGTCCCGTTCTCATATAAGGGACCAACAGAACGATCTTGAATGTAGACGGTGCCTTGAAAAATTATCACGAGCGAAATTAGTCAATGCCCACGCCACGCACGCACAAATGCTCGCGATTGCTAGCATGATAAAGTCTTTGGAAAGAACCGACACAGCCGTTGTGGAACTGCCATCACTTGAATGCTGCTGTCGTGGTCCCATCGATGCAATGCTTTCAGAAATGTGCAGCATATTTACACGCACGTTGCTTGATGGGGACAGAGTGCACTCAGCTGCATTTTATCGATGCTCAAATTGAACGGCGAGGAATGTCTGTGATTTGTGTGAGATTGGTAAAAATGCTCAAAATCATGAATAATAGATCTACGTACTGAAGAATTATTTGTGATTTGTTCATTTTATATTTCAATTTGATTCGTCGAGAGGAAGGTTTGATTTTAGCGTAGTCGCGCTACATGGCTCAGTGACATCGCTTATCGATTAGGGTTTATAAATGCATGTATGTGTTCAGATTGTGCTGGGTAGTGAGCATGCAGTCTATCAAAATTTCATCTTTTCCCCATTGACTTTTAAAATCACAAATGAAAAAGTTTTTTAAGAACAGAAATATGCATGGGATTTTAAACAAATTTCCCACTTATTTTCTTTTCTACGATTTTAAATTTTACTTTTTCAGATATCTAACCATTATTTTTTCACAAGCAGCCATTGCAAATCCTAGTCTGGGCGGTACATGTTTCCATCGTTCGGTTTCACTTCAATGAATTTTGAAGTAAGTCTAACGTTTTCCAAGAAGAGGTCTACTTCTCTCATTTCATCACGATCAGGAGTGTGTTTTGTTGCGAGGTCGTGCGATTGTCAGGCAGAAATTCGGATATTGGAAAAAGAGAGCACTCAAGATGGGGAGAAACGAATAGAATGATTTATTCGACGAAACAGTCAGCAGTGGAAAACAATTCCACAATCTTCCCCTAGACTATTGAAAAATAAATGAAATTGATGAACTTTGTCTTATTTTTTTTGATGTATTAAGACGACAATCATTTATTGATGTACTTTGTCGTATTAAGTTTTTCTTGCATATTTTCTATTTCTTTGAGGATTTCACGATGTTTGTGTGTAATTTGTTTGTATGTAACTGAAGTATGGGAGTGATTTTATATTCCTGTTGGATGTATTCCATCCCAGCTCAGAACATAAATTCCAATTCCTGATTCAATACAAACAAAAAATTGTTGCCGGAAACAATAACCTAAGGGAGAATTTTCTTTATTCAAATACGATGACCATTCGGGTCAGATGCTAGATTTCAAATAAGCTGGAACTCAGAGAGTGAGTGAATTAGGCTTAATAATGATCTCATCAAAACTGATTCAACGCAGGCCAGTGGTAAGCTAGCTCATGATCATTTGGTAGTTTTCCTCGGAAGTCTCAGAAATGATACAAGCGAAATCTCAACTAATGTGCCCTTGAAAAAATATCATAGAAGTGAATTCTAATAACGGTGAAGTACAGCAAGCAAGTACGCCTGAAACAAGAAGCGGGACGAGCTTGACTCGTATGGAAGTGCTGGGAAATAATTGTCAGCGACCGCAGTAAATTTCAAGACCCAGAGCTGGCCGTTTCATTAAGGCCTGATTAGACCGGCCCGATTAAGCCCCGCCCTCTAATGAGCTGTCAGATGCTCAATTAATTACCTCCGAGTTTAATGTTAACACCTACCTAATCATGGGCGAGGTCTGTACCCTATTAATAAATCTATGAATTTGCGATGAAGAAAGAAAATTAATTGAATGGATGAAGTAACGTCGTTGATGTTGAGAGTGTTAAGAATACATGGATATCTTACTTCTTTTTCTGAAGTTTGCGTTAGGATGATACTTCCAACTAGATTCTGCACATAAAACGCCGTGAAAAACATAATTCTCATGCCGTAAACAGGTTACGATGTGTAATCGATCTCTGAGGTGAGTGTGATTGAGTGGAGCCGATAATGCTGCAGCTGACAGCCAATTTCCAGCCAAATAACAGCAATTCTCGGAGTATCTCTTGGTAATCAATTGGTTTCCGATTCTCATTGAGCCTTGCCAGAATGAGAACTTTCAGTAAAACAGCAAGACACTGAGGTTGTAAGGAATATTTATAGCTAGAACTAAAACTACAGGCTCAGAAATGCTTAAAGCCCACAGTGTGATTTGCGAAAATTTCCAGAGTGCATTTCGTGCTTCTGAGACTAATGCATAGTTAAAATTGTTTACGTGTGGCTGTTTAAAGTATTTAATACAATCATTCTGAGCACCCACTTTGTGTCAGTATTGCTAATTGTAAATAAAACAATTCTGTTTCTCAAGTGAGTCGTTTCAGTATATGTACAGTAATTTCTCAGACCAATAATGTTGAACAAAATATATTCATTTCTGTAAGCCCAGTTTCATTACAAATAAAAATTCAGTTTCATTAACTTGTATTAAATCAATTACAAACTCCGCTTGGATATTCCGCGAACGAAACCAAAACATTATAAAACATCAACCTTCTAAGTATAAGTCATTTAAGATTGCTGAGATCTCCACTACAAATAACTGTCAAAAATTAGGCAATTTAGTAGTACTGAAAAATTATGCTTCGAAAAGTTTCACTGTAAATCAACTTTTTACTCGAGCATTGATCAGCATTCAATGTGGAATATCAGTATCTTTGGATCTTTGGAATCGTTGTACTTCTGCTTGCAAACAATCACAGAAAGTTTTCCTAAATTTCTTTTATTTTATTGACATAATCTCTTGGTCCAGTTATGCGGATAATTGGAATCGTTGCACTGTTGCTTGCGAACAATAGGAGAAAAATTTTCTCAAATGGTTTTTATTCTACATAGGGAGATGTCTCTTGGTACAGAATGGTGTCATTCCGTCCATTTTGTGATCCGTTTGTAAGTACATTTAGACATTTGGACGACACTTCCCATTCACAGCACTTTGCTCTCACTTGCTGCTGCTCAGGTGTGTGAAAGTCGTAAATTAATAATGTTCACATAAACTTTAAAACATGTTTGGTGTTAATTCCTCCATTTTTTCTAACCAACTGTGGAAAATGAAAATGTTTTCTTCATGATGTTAATCCTACACTTGATTTTCAGGTCGGGGATATCATCAGCAATTTTATGTTTAGAGTAATTGCACTCATCATGTAGAGATCCTAGCTTTATAAGCTACATGATGGACATGAATGTTGATTTTTAAATGATTGATTGTGCACTAAGTGTCAACTCGACGCTTGTTTTCTGATTTGGTAAATGTAAAAATTAAAAAACACTCCAATACCAGTCAAATAAGAAAGACACTTATGCCTTTAATCTTGCAAACAAGTAGAAAAACAAGATCAAGTTCAGTTTCTAACCAATAACATCCCTTGAACATTTGTAATTTTCCATACTTGAGTTTAAAAGAAGCACGTAGCTCTTCTCGATCTAGATTTCTCAATTAAAAAGTTAATTATTACTCCTGCATTCGAATGAATTTCAACTTTGGAATCAACAATCCTGTCGTCCAATGCAATACCAAAGAGGTATTTGGAACTCGATATTTCAGCTCAGGAAAAACTAGATAAATAGAGATTTACATCATTGAGAATGGTTTATTGACTCAACTTAGCTTCTTGTAACATGAGGCATTGTAACGCAAAAGCCATTGTCTGGAAATGCCTAAATCTTTGAAAAATTCTGGATAAAGGTATTTGCACCCAATGAAATCAATTCAAGAGGATATTTAAGCGTTAGATCATCGTTACGTTTAAGAGAGCGTTGAAATATTTTGTGATGTCTAAGTAGCCTATAATACCAATATCATTCTTCATATATTAAATGCCATACGTCCTGGGCATTCAAATTGAAGTTAAGACAAGCGAAATTAAATTCAAGAAATGAAATATTTACAGTTTTTTTCTGATGTGTCCGTGTTATTTTGCGGAAATACTGGCATTTATTTATAAAACATCCCTCTTAAACCCGAATTTAGCAGGTAAATCTTTGTTACATCTGGAACAACATATGATCGTAGAAAAAATATCTGGGTCGCTCATAAACACTTATACTCTCCGAAGATATTAGGGAAAATTTTCTGCTATTGTGCCAAACATTATCAAACGCTGTCGGGGTCAAAAAATACGATGAAAGTATACATAATACATAGGCAAACCTAGTTATACAGCAAAAGACTTTACAATATCTAGAGAGAATAGGTTCTGTGATTTGAATTGTTTACCTAAAAGATTTTCGAAAAAAAACACACTGGTATATTTATTCCTCCTGCATAACACGATAAAGTTCTGCGAAGCTTGTGTTGAATTAGTTTCTCTATCGGAGAGGAAGAAAGGCTCTTGAAAGCACTGAATGTGGCTGCGGCAACCTCGTTATTTTGACGAGCGGTGAGAGAGTTTGCCTCCGAAAAAGTGGCGACGACCTACCCTCACCAAAGTTGTGGCCGCAGTTGTCCTGGTCAGAGCGAGGTCGCGATAGCCTCGCTGGTGAAGAATTTTTGGAGGTTTGGAACATCCACATAAGATGAAATGATACTAAAAACTCGATAAGTCATTTGCTGAGCATTAAGTACTGATCGAGATGCTAGTTTTTAGTTAGTATAGTTTTTTGAAAGTTGTTTCATAGTTATTGTTTTCGTAAAAAAGAAACCCCTTGTTTATAACCCTTTCACACACCAGAGGTCTATTTGGTTCTCTTTCAAAAATAATCTCAATGTTTTGTTTTTCAAATTAAATTTGTGACCTAATGTTTTCTTTGAAATTCACTGCAGAGTAGCGTTTACTTAACTTTCTGATATCAGTGACTTCCGGATGCCATTACCAGTTTAATGATGATGATCGCATTAACGGCAGTGGGTGTACAACAAATTTTATGTTAATAAAAGGGTTTAGGTCATTAAAACACTGCTCATGGACATCGTTTGATTTTTTAAAAATATTGGGACAATAAAATCAAGTTGTTCAATTTCAACCTCGATTTATTTTAGTTGACTGATTACCAAATGAGAGTTCTTCTTTGTTGAATCGACTCATTTATGAGAAGTCAATCCCATTATCTACATGAAAAGCAGCGTATCAGATTGTTGAGTGTTTTTGGACGCGTGCAGTGAGAAACCTTCATATACAGGGTGTTTCAAAAATACACGGCATAATTTCAGGTATGTATTTCCCACATGTAGACAATCAAAATAGTTCATTACAACATATGTCCGGAAATGCTTCATTTCCGAGTTATGGCCTTCACAACA
>JACJUY010001800.1:49969-67216 GCA_014220935.1 Platorchestia sp. MABIK
TGTTGTGAAGGCCATAACTCGGAAATGAAGCATTTCCGGACATATGTTGTAATGAACTATTTTGATTGTCTACATGTGGGAAATACATACCTGAAATTATGCCGTGTATTTTTGAAACACCCTGTATATAAGGACCCAGTGAACATCATTCCAATTATTAAACTAAGACTTCTTAAATGACAATACAAGTACTCTCATAAAACCAAATACAAATTCACTCGGTAAATTCATAAGAGGAAATACGTCGAAAATACGAAATACGCTAGAAAAACTTTTGGGTAAGAATATTGTTCACAATGATTGAAACATTTCTCTTCTTTTCATAGTGCTATTTTGATATGTTGAGGTTTTTGTCTAACTGTTCAAAATTACCAGAGTGAACCAAGTGTTTTCTTCCAAAAAAAGTTCTCAATAAATGAACTCAACTTCGCAGACGAAAGACTAATTTTGTATCAAGACTACGGTTTGGGAAGCAATCATTTTATTAATTGAGCCGTCATCGCTCACTCAATTTCTTGGATCGTTCATCATTCAGGAGGGCATTGTAAACTTTTAGAGATAATTTTCCCGGAGCAAACTATCAAAATTAAAGATTAAAACATGGTTCATGCATCAACGAACACCTCGAAGTTTCACCTTTTCACCTATTAAAAATGATCCTTACCATTTGCAGTTCCGTGTGTCCTATGGCACTGAATTTAAAAAAAAAAAACACCGAAAATTGAATTCATTCGATAAGCCAGACCTTTTAACAACGACAATTTGAAGGATTTTTATGATATGATATGATCATTCTTACTATTAAAATTGGATTGATGAGAGTATGGATCTATCAATTTCGTCAGTTTGAACGGACAAAGCTTGAGTGGCCAAAGCTTTCATGGAAAACTTGATTTTGCCATCACAGGAGTCATATATTAGAAGACTTTTCCCATCTACGTCAATACTTTATTTATTTAATCGCTGTTAAAAAATCTTGACCTTGCAGGATTCGCTCGATGCCAGGCGGAGATGTTTTTGGCATCGTAGTGAGAGCTAGGATTCCATTGGTGAATTCGTTTACAGATGGTACTGAATTTTTTTTCGAAGCTAAAAGCCCAGTGCGAGGCATAAGATAAGCAATAGTTTTAGGCTAATTAGGTTTGTCTTTCCAAGAAGTTCCCAACCTTAGACAGTGAATTGCCCATACATCATTCCTGTTACCTCATTAGTAGTTTGAAGAACTAATTTTGAACTAATTTCCGAATAAGACAAAAAATAACGAGTTATCCTCAAAACTGCTCGTTCTGTTCCTCCCCAAAAAATCGACGATAAAATCCCCGTGAGAAAATGAATACTTTCCTTTCTCTCCGATCGACAATCGCCCGATGTTTTCGGAGGAATGTCCTCTTCGTGCTCAGCATGCACTTGTATCCAATGTACGCAATCCGATACTGGGTCGCTATCGCGTCTGCCTGTGAGAGAGAGGGCATTGAGTCGCCGGGGTGCAAGGCGTTCATTTCCATACAGAGAGACGCAGGCGCTAACTGGTTGTGTCTCGGGCCAAGCAAACACAAGTTTCATCGTAAAATTACGTTCTTGCTGTGAACACACAATGCCTCAAAATGTGTCATTTTTCATGAGATATGATGAGTAAATTAATTTATTCAAGTTAAATTGTTCTGATGCAGAAAAAAACATATATCTTGAACTTGACTTCCAATCTACACATACCTTGAGGATTTTATCCACAATCACTAGTGTACTGGAAAGTGTGTAAGCATTAATCGATCTTCTTATGAAAATCAACTACCCTCCAGCACCAAGAGCGCGCATTTCTGACACTTTAGGGTAGCTCAAATAAGTGAAATTGTGTTCATGCTACTAAACAAAACATTCAAGTTCTCAACAGCCTTAGTTCTAGGGAAAAAAATCAAAAGCAATAACTTCAATTGGATGATGCTTATAAACTAAAGCAATTTTATGGGGTTAGGAGTGAAATATTCCGGTGAAATCACATCAATTTTGTCCAGTTATACAAAAAAAAATCTACACGCATTGTCTGCAGTGTTCATATTCATTCTTATGTTTCGCTCTTCAGGTTTTGCTCATTCTCAGCCTTATGTTTTGTACGTGGACTGAAGCGTTTTCCAATTAGTGCGCCCTCGTCTGAACTAGGAAGCTGCTGCCGTGGAAATTAAAGCTGGAAATTTGCCTGCTGTCAGCTTCCGATTGCACCGTAGAGTTGAGCATGAAAACAAGCCTGCTTCAATTGTACATGAATAAAAATGTCGGACAAAGCATTTGATGAAAACATTTTTAAGGTGGAACACCCCATAAAAAAACATTGGAAATTCTCTCCAATACAAAGTAAATTATACAGCAGAAGTGGATGCTGCTACTAAGCACATTAGGAGTAAAAACTTAAGCTTTCTACCTAATTTATTGACTTTGTGAGGAAATGCGATATAAGAAAATTTGAAAATAACGAATTCAATAATCGTAAAATACCGATTCAATGTTTACTATGAAATTAGTTTTACTTCAATTATCAATCTCGGAAAGAACTCTAACATGTTCGAATCAATCCCGAAAACGTTCTAATGCCGCACTTTTCGGATTATAAAAGCCTTTAATCAACATTTTTCATGCTCATCTTATTCTGCGCGGAAAGATCACAACGTCTCCCATGAAACCATGAATCAAAAATTATTTCCAAATAAGTTTAATTTATTTTTGATTTCCTCAGCCCTTTGGAAATTCATCCTTGTTATGTGATCTTAACAGAAATGATATATACCCCTGGAGGTCTTTGAACGCTTAGGATTTGAAGTAGCTGAATCGTTTTACTGCTGCATTTTCTACTCATCCCTGTGCAACTTTTGTCTAGGTTGCGTTATCACATCAATATCAAATTTAGGAAAGCTCGATCGTTTTGAAACAAACTATATTCTCGTCACCACCATATATCCTGTAGAGGCGCTTTATTTAAAATATTGTATGAGCTGTAGAATAAGATTGATTAAACGCAGAAAACTCCGTGATCCAACATTAAAACAAATAAAAGGAGATGCTGGAAATTTTCGAGTTGAAAATGCGCTCAAATGCAGTAAGTTTTTTGAACATGCTGTTTCTTGTAGTGGCTTAATTCAGTGAAACACATTTTCGAAGAAATTCTCTCCGAAGAATTGAAGAAGAATTATGGTGAAAAATTGTTTATTGAATTTCTTGGATATTATTGAGATATCAGTTACCGATGTTTTTGCAAAATGCATTTATTTTCTTCTCTATTATTAACTTGCGCTGTTTGTTCTACACCTAAGTTAAAAGTCAGTGTTACTATTATGATTTTTCAAATCATACATGCGATTTTAACTCATTTCTCCGTTAAGTATCTCTTGGTATGCAAAATTAATGGTAAGGTCTAAATGTTATTCCCATAAAATGACAAAAGAATTGACCGTTTTAAAAATTAAATTGCAGTTCCTATAAATCTAAAGGTGAGATGTTTCGTAATTTAAGCAGGATATATTTACTAACCAAATCAACAAAGTCTGATAGAAAGGTCTACTATATTTTGATCTGTTCGGATTTTATGGGTCAGGCTTTTGGGAAGCGTTTTCGTAAATCTTGTTTATTTTTCTAACCTCTTGGAATAACCTTACGTTGAGGCAATATTTCTACAAAATCTGATTGAAAAACCAGCTAAAAACTTTTACGAAATGCATTCTTCATTTAGAACAATCGCCAACACAGATGACTTTTCGTTGCTTTTTGAATGTATAGCTAGAAAATAATTGATGCAAGCCCTCTCTGTCTTTTCTTGAAAATCTGCGGAGCGATGAGGTGAATACCTAAAATGCCTCCCAAAAGGATTCAATATGTGTGAGTGCTCTCTGTGAACCTAGGATTAGCAAATAAAGACCCCTTTGGCATTTGAAGTAGCCTCCTAACACAGAAAATCCTCATATAATAAATTTCCTGAAACTCGCCAATCTCATTGTCTGTTACCAAAATACCATTGTAACGAAAAACTTTGTCATAGCATGCAGGAAATACGCGTTGAGCACGAGGTGCGTTTAAAACTATCTCTATAACCTCATTGAATTTCCACCTCAAACACAGAAAGCAAAGCCGCTTTGAAAAACGGAGACAATGTGTTTCATCTAACTCTTTTTCTAGTGCCCTGAGCATAAAGTCAAGGCAGATTTATTGTACAGAGGAAGAGCACCATTCGTCTCAATTATTCATTTTAGTGGATCGGAGTTGAGGAAGACCATAGCTCAATGTCTGCGGCGGTATGAATATAAATGCAAAGGATTTCTGTACTCCTCTTGGATTGCAGGGATGAATGTGGACGTCCAGGTAAATGTCACCTCAAGAAATATGTTCTTTCAAATTGAGTTTTTTAATGGCACGGCTTGGCAAAAAAAGCGTGAGTGGAATAAAATCTCTAGTTAACGAATGATGTATAATTTTGAAGATAAAACGTATTACCATGCTTTTGGAATTTTAGTTCAAAAAATATGCAGACTAAATTGTAGAACATCATGCTCAATATGTATAAATAGACTCATTCCCAATAATAGCTATTAAACGCATGCGTTTAGTACATATGGTCTGCTTGACATTTTTAACAGCGCGTTCACAAATGCTGGAAAACTTTAATCAAACCAACATTTCCAACTGTCACAAATCAATCACTGTGATAATTATGATGTAATTGTAAAATGATACAACTTTTAAAATATGAGTTGTAGTTTAAATAACAACGACCTCCAAAACATAGTCATTTATTTATTAGGAGTTAGGAAACTTATTGAACTGTTTGCACTGCTCTTCCCAGCTAGAAATAGTGGAATATTCATAACGTGTGAATTAGATGATCTTGTTTTTAGTTTTCGGAGCTCTTTAGAGCGTTCTCGATTGCGTTGAATATTAAAGTGTAAATTAAAATTTCTATTTTTTACAGATGTGAATACCAGCTTTAGTTTAAGATGAAGCATTTAGAATTATATAACCACGATTTCAAGATATGCTATCTTTCCTATGATATTTTTCATGTTACTGGCAGATGGTCCCAACTCGAGTAAAAAAAACTGGGAAACACAGTTTCGCATCCTTAATCCATAATTTTTATAACATAAAGAATTCAAAATTGAGTATCCTGATGTTTGATAGTTTGGGCAGAATGAAGAAGTAGAAGTTCTTAGTCTTTAGAAATCGAGATGATAAAAACTGATGTGATAACAATTATAGTAATAATAATGAAGACAATAATGTTATTGCTACCATACTCCTTATGCTTTAACACATGTCAAAAATGAATATGCATTATTTTACTTTCTACTATCGATGGTTCTTTGTTCCCATGAGTACTCATCTTGATAAACCACGTAATTTGTACTAACTACGATCTTGAAAACCGTAACGAATAACGAGTAATGAACAATTTCCTAATAATTAAGTGATTCACACAGTCACAACGTGTTATTCAGAGAAAATTTTTTCGCATAAGAAAAATTTTTTCCCTGAACATCCTTTTAGATATCTCGACAGTTTACTGCGGAAGACCTTACAGCACGCTTTTTTCGGCACCAAGCCACAGACTCTCTTCAGTACTCCGGACAAGTGCCCGGCATACGACCTTGCTACCCCATACTTGGGCCTTTGCTAACGAGCCATATATTGCCGTAATTATTGCAGGCGAGAAGGTGGTCGGCCTCAAGGTTTCCTCAGGGTTGACCGGGAGAAAAACACTATGGATGCGCGAGCAGAAGCTGATAGAGGAACATCATGACCTCGTTGTGGCCATTAGTAGGACTCTGAGAGCGCAGCCAGCAGCCCCAATAGGGCCGTAACAGATGACAGGCATGGTTAAAAGCAATGAAAACAAATCATCGAAGATGTTCCTGTACCTTCTGGAAAAAGTGAGATCTGATGCTTGGCACAGTTCTTTAAGTTGAAAAAAGTTGAGATTTTGGGACCCAAACGTTTCTGAATAAGCGTTAACAGTTCATTACTGCGTTCAAGCAGTTGACTTTTTATTTCACTTGTAAAAATAATTTTTTTCAATGTAGGAGAGTGAAATATGGGTAAACTAAGCTTTAGCTACCACAATTATAAGTCCTAAATATTATTCATCCTTACTCAGCACTTTCTATAGTGTGATAGTAAACTCGTTATGTATAATTTCGCTCAATTTCCGCACACTTTTTTTATAATATGCGATTACTTGGGAAAGTTTTGCTACCTCGATTGCCCTAGAATCGCACACTGTATTTTGCATATTACCACCTCCCACCTTTACCATAACATCTTTGGCATAATCATTGAAAAATAAACACGGTTCCATAACATATTTACTATCGCTTTAGAAAATTGGGAGAATGTTTTCCTAATTGCAGGAAAATTGCTAATTTTTTATGCTATTCTTAAAAGCTATAGAGACCTAAGTTGCTCATTATTTCTGAATGAGACATTCGTCTTTTTCAATCGACATGTTCTAACTGTCTCAGCTTTTGAAGTGAACAGGGAAACCTAAATCCACTCTCTCCCTCAAAAAAAAAAAAGGTCACGACAGCAAAGGCTTTTTTGATGTTGAATCCTAACACCAGCACACAGGTTAAGTGTTTTTATGCTGTGGATAACATGTACAAGTTTTAAATACCTTTTTACTAGAAAAATTTGCAGCTAAGATAGTTCATGATACTAATCTTTCGCATAATCAATTTCAAAATTTGGAGATTAGGTCGTCATCGACTAGGAAAGAACACATGAGCAGCAGTAGTGTCTCTATGAGAGAAAGGGTGACTCAACAGTGAATGATTCGAAACCAAACAGAAAAGAAACGAAACAGTGCAAAAACGGAACGGTGAAGAAACGAAACGGAAAATTGATCCGAATCTAAACAGTAAAGAAATTGGCGGTAGAGAGTGAGAAAGTAAATGATACAAAACTAAACAGTAAATAAGCGAAACGGTAAAGAAACGAAACGGTAAATTGTAAGAAACTTAGCGATAAAGAAACGAAACGGAAAAATGTTGCGAAACTGGTGCTCAAGATTTGTTGCCATGAAGCATTATAAGTGCCAAGCGGTTATGACATTATTCCCGTGTCGAGAATGCAGTTCCACTGTGTTTACGATTTTCACTACCTGCGTTCGAACAAACTTAGAGGTCTAGTCCCAATTGCTCGGCCTCTTTTACATATTTTTGTTGCTATGATATTTTAAATTGCATTGTAAAGCTGAACTACGTTTATCATTTATTAATTTATCCCATTTATCTCATTGTAGATCCGAAAGTTTAGGAAACACGAACTAACGGATTCAATTTTACCTGCCAGGTAGCGTATGAGGTTCGAAAAATTTAATTCAACAGTTCGTAAGGAATAAATCGATGATGAAAAAATTGTGTAATTGGGGCTGGAAGGGATTTTCTGATTATATGGAGATAAATAGTTCTCACACAGTCTCATGCTTTTCATCGTTTTCATAAGGTTTGTTCAGTCCTAAATTCATGTTTGTGAAGGTGTTCGAACACGATAAAATGTCGGGTTATTTTTCAACCATCGAATTATTCTATTTAGTTTGGATTATTTACTAATGGGAGTAAATGACTTTAAAATAACGTGTAATTCAGATTTTTGTAATCAAAGTTGAATTCGCAGGAAAATGATTTTGTGTGTTAGTATCCATACCTGGTTTGCTATTTTTATCAGCTCACCACAAACGAGTCTCTCTGCTGGCAACAACTACAATCAAGCTACTAAGCGATAGGCAAACCCAACTTTTGGGTTTATTTAATTTTTTTCTACATTTACGATCGTTCACTCAAGTGAAATCAATTTTGAATTCATTTCCCCATCGAGTTTTCTTTCATAGCTCAGACAAAGATAATTAATTAGTCTAATCTAGTTTCCAACTCCTAATGAAGTTCGGATCTTAGACTTGAGAACAAATAGAACGAGGTCTTTAAAAACAAAAGGACGGCATTTGCATTTCGGCTACGAGTTTTTAATGCAGCTTCTAAGAGATTGAATTAAATCAGTCAAGACGAAAATATCGTAAAAGGGAAGATTTTTACTCATTACAATTCAATGCGATGCCGTTTTAACGTAAAATTGTTTACAAAATAATTTGTACTTTTCACTCCAACGCAAGTAAAGTTTGCAATGTGGTGCAAATCCTGCTGATGTTTAATGAAGGCCATTCTTTATTTCCCAAGTGCTTCTCTCTTGGTACCTATTTATGTTTTGATATTTTATTGTTTTCAATTTTCAGCGTTTGAGTGAAAGTTGATATCCTCATCATATTCACAACAAATTTAGGTCGAAGAAATAGATGAAATGAACTAAGTGTCGGGGTCAAATATGGTGTAATATTGCTCTCACTTGAAGTGTTTTAATTTAATTTTACTGTAAAATATTCGCCGATTGCCATTTCAAATAATATGTGAAGTTGAGTTTTTAGTTGATCAATAATATTTGAAGCATATTAATCACATTTTTTATTGCGCACATATATTATAAGTGACTGAAGGAACTACTTTTGAGACATAACATGCATGAAAATGAAGCAAAATAGCAAAAATTCCGAATGCCTGATGAAATTGTAAGATCACAATGAGGTTCTAAAAATTCAAGAAAATAACGTTTCTTCCACTGAAAATGTACGTAAATATGAATAGAAATGTGGATACATCAATTCGTCAACAAGATATTCGAGTTAAGAACTGAAACATTTTACAACTGCTATTCAAAATTTATTTCACCAAGGTTAAAATAAATTACATTTTTTCATAAGCACCTTTAAAACAGCCCAAATTGGATTCAACTCATTTCTCTGAAAAAAAAAACTCTTTGATCATTGCACGATGAATAAAGGGCATGAGTCCGACTCAATTTCAATCACAGCACGCGAGAATAACTCATCTAGCTCGGCCACTGTCAAGATAAGCTGCAACATTCTAATGCGAGTGCGTGCTCTTTATGGGTCTGACAGAAGAGTGCTCTGTTCATACAGTAGCGGCTGTGATAGGCTGCAAAATTAAGTCTGATCACACTAGTCATCAAAGGTTTGGCTACTCGGGTAATAGAGTTGGATTCACAATATTGTAAGCATATTAATCCAAATCATCTGTGCTTAAGATTGTGCTATTTCGTCAAATTTTTGAGTGACAAACACACTAAAACCTTATGCTTGTCTCCAGCGTTGCTTCGGCTACGGCAGTGAAATACGGTGGTGTGTGCTTTTAGTTCATGAGGTTTCGTTATGTTATTTCACCATTGTCGTATTGGTCTTTTAGCGGTGATATTGAAACTGTATTAGAGTGATGGATTGTATTTTCAAATTAATCTTCTAATTAATCTATAACTGAGAAAATAAAGCAGGATGAAATAAACTAAATCGTAAACATGAATCAGCGGGGATGATTTCTTAGACCAGACAACTTTTGCTATTGCTGTTGGAAGTATACAGTCATTGATTGAGTTGTAAAGTCGGTGACAAAGACAAGCCCTGGGCACCTCATAAATCTAATCCTGTGTGTGTGTACATATTCTGTGGAGCTCACACAGAATGATTAAATGGAAAAGGAAAAGGTATGTGTTTTGATGACGCATATGATGACGCATATGTTTCACTTTGAAGCTTTTCTCTTCCATGGGCTATAGATGTGTTTTAAATATCAACTGGAGTACATGAAATTAAATTTGAAGTTCAGCTGAGTACCCGACATTTGATCTGACTTTGAAAACAGCTGTATGGACTTATTCTCATGTATTAAAGTTTGGCCAAAGAAAAGAGGACAGAACTTTTCGGTACCCACAATATTTTTAATAAAAATTTAGACTAATACACACTAGCACAAAAAACGAGATAAATTTTCACGTGAGGCGCACTCATTCAATTTGTTATTGCAGCTAATTTAAACCCTAGCATTTAAATGGTCAGGTTCGAATTAAGTGATTCCTTTGTTCTAAAGTGACAAAGTCTCCGAGTCTGCAATGACATGTTGAAGTCCTCACCTTCTAATTTAGAACTACAGTCAGGATGGCGCTCTGCCAAAGCCTCTAAGTTACGAAACGGCTACAGTTAACTTTTGAAATGCAGACATAAAGGTACTTAGAAATGAGTATGGATTGTGTGTCGCCGTTCTCGACTGGAGTTCCTTGAAATTAGTCGTGGAATTCGTTAGGGTTAATCGATACTTATTTACGTCGTACAACATACCTAAATTTCATTGAGGTTCAAAAAGGTGAAGTCGACAGTGGGATTTGAATAGAAGAAGAAACTTTGAGTGATGGAGTTCATTGTATTTTTAGGACCTTTAAACAGTCATCGAGTACAACTGTGATAAGCGATTGTGAAAAACATTGTTCGTGAAGATTGAAGTATGATTTGAACTTTTACGTTTACGGTTGAACAATCTCCCATTAAAACGAGAATCATACTTGCAAATTTTCGAAAGCTAATTTAAACCTGACACCCAAATAGTCTACTTGAGCAAAGTTTTTTGAAATTGTTAAGATTTATCCGCACAAGCAGTTTCTCTAAGTTTTCAAGATTTTGCCTCATAAGATGGGATTAAGTCTTCTGGTCATTACCATCAAGGCTGCTAGTTTTGCTGTAGGGGTGAAATATTGAAGAATTTTCAAAATTTTAAGGCATACGACATGATTAATTCTGTTGGTTATCATACTCAAAGTTACCATTTGCGCATTATTTGGCAAGAGAACAGTCTTTGAGAATTTTCAATATTTTAAAGCGTAATATGTGATTAAGTCTGGTGGTTATCATCCTCAAGGTTGCCAGTTCGCTGTTGAGCCGCCCCAGTCCGTAAGCTGCTTTGGAGGGCAAATCCGATCCTCCTTCCGAGTTCGTCATTAGCAAGCCCCGAGCGCCTCGGCCCCAGGCACAGCGCATTTGTACTGAGTCTCATACGAAATGGCATTCAGTCATTTTCCATTAGCAAGCCAAAATATGCATTGAAAAATTGATTTACAGACGAAGCGTTCGGGGGCAAAAATTTTCCCTCTTACTCCAGCGGCACAAAAAGTATTACGGGAAACTCTTCCGTCATGTGCTTGTTTCGTTAGATTGCCAATTTTGTGAAATCCGTTCTGAGTATTGTACTTTTCTCTTGCATTGCAAATTGTTATAAAGCGTTTCCAGAGTTGGTATGGTGAACTTGAAGCATATAAAATGTCGCAAAAAAATACGAACGGCTTCGAAATTCATGCTTTAAGATTGTCGAAAAAATTCAAATGTAAAAACGGGTGAGATTTAAAATTTTATTTATTCAATGGTGTTGTGATTGTTTAAATTCAATTGGCAATCATTTCTTGAAAAGAAAATATACAACATTATGAGTATAATTCACAAATAGAAGTGAATTTCATTTTCAAGCTCAACCAACTGAGATGCAAATCCAGCCACTCATAAACACATTACCTATGCACATATTCACAAGCTTTAATTTCATTTATTAGTATGAGTATAGCTACATGGTACGTCCAGTTACAATACTGAGACACGGACGCATCGCAAGTCTATTTTCAAGAAGAACGACTATCACGACCGACTGTTGGTAGGGCGCCAGGTAAACCGATTATGTCCGCAGCCTCTGCCCTTACAGACAGACTGCAGCGGAATTCCTGTACACGGCGGCCTGTCCGCTGTGAGTATTTCCTGTACGGCGGCCTGTCCGCATTTCCTGTACACGGCCTGAGTATCAACGGCTATCTCAGAAGCCTACGCTCACACGCGAATATAAGGCGAGACTGTCCTCCAAGACGTTATTCGTCAGTAATTACAGTATTTGCGAGGTTATTTTAACTCAAAATAGCTTAATGAATGGACCTTATCGGCATGTTTCTCGCTCAATATTTTTTCCAATCACCTACATTGCTAGCATAATACCTATCTATGTTTTCAAACGAAGGATCATCATGCAAAAAAGAACTTCTTTGAATGACTAATGTTAAAGGATTACGGATTGTTAAACAATATATCAATCAACTCTCGTGCAATGGTATGTTCCTTTCTCCTTTCATTGTTTTGCAGCATTTGAACACGTTATTTTCGTCTGCTACCCAGAATCGAAATGAATTTATGCAAGGGCTTTCCACGTATGTGATACCAAAACTAGTGTAGGCGTTAAAAGTTAGTTTCCAATGGAGAGCAGAAGTCGAAGAGAAACATTGCATTTTGCAATTAATCCTCGGTATGTTTGGTTTTGTCTCTTACATCCGCAGGGAGTAATTTCAACAACTTTTCGACACAAAAAGCTTGCACTGCGGCGACCGATGCTCTCGCTCAAGGCTCGTAAATTTTGCTGGATGCTTTTAATGAAGTACACTACGGAGTGAAGTCTTTGGAAGTATGATGCTACATTATTTCTATTTTCCATATCTGTAGCTTAGTCATTTTATAGTCTTTTGCGTATAGTCCATCCACAAATCACATTTATGATTTCTTTACTTGCTTGTTTTAGAGAAAATGAATTTACTCGCTTTGATTTTCAATCCTGCTTTCGAAATCGTGATTCCAATAACGTAATTTGTGAATAAAATAATAAGAAAATAATCGCAAACACTCAACATACAATTTAAAAGACGTCGCGAAAAAAATTGAGTACGCTTTCGAAAATGTTAGACTTGACTTGCTCGAGCAGAAATAAATTTTGCACTAATTACGATGGTCTCGCTAGATCAAACATGCAACCGTTCTGTAGCGTCCTACCTTGTTCATGTCGTGAAATTTGTTATTCTGGATGAGACTTGGATCTTTTCCCCCTAATTTAGCGGGAAAATTAACGATGGGGGAACATTTTTACTTAAAAAAAAAGCAATGCTACGTTATCATTACTTCGCCCCTTTGAGTTTAGAAGTTTTTCGTGGGATAATTATTCTCACAAGATTTCCACAGCTGTTGAGTACTGATATAGTTACAAACAGTGAATGGAACGTTTATCCTTGGATTTTTTTACATGCAGTACATCTAGGTATGACGTTATTCGTGCCTCGATAGGAAAAGATTAACGCGAATTGTAGAGCGTATCTTGCGAAACATCATGTTATATCCGCTGACTTTCCATCTGCCTACTGGCGTATCATTTTCTCATTCCGCCAATTTCATCAGAAAATTAACTTCGTTATGCGACGAAGATCTTGCTGATCTCGTAAAAGAAACTGTGTGTACGAACAGATCTACACTGTCTCTGGTGGAACTGCGTTTCTAGTCTCTCTTTTCAGCGAAAAGAAAATACGTACCTGGAGTAGAGAAGTAGAGAGTGTTCAAAAGGCCAAACATCAAAGAAAGCATCAGTGCCAAGCGGATGAGAAATTACTTTTTAGCTAACGTGTAACGAGAAAATAATCTAACGATTTAGATTTAAATTCGATTTCGTATTTGCCCTGTACAATGGGTAATCAAAAGAGGTGTTAATATTTCAAATCCTTAAAAATTGACGGATGACTTATATGCATACGTCTATTTCCAAAATTTGACTGATTTTTTCACACTGACGCACTGAAGATGGAGCTGGTATCAGGATTGTTTTACAGAACAAATTCATTCTTTATAGTTATTCTATACATAAACCCTGTGGAACTTCAATGACTATGATTCCAATGCTATCTGCCTTCTTCGTCTTCTAGTTCAGATGATATTTTGAGTTGTAAACTTTTAGCCGAGTGTGTTCGTGAGACATGATCGAGTCTATAGAGTTGAGTCTTGGTGCGGTAAGATATGGATTCATTACGAATCTTACTATTCTAACTCTATGTATAATACCCCTACTTATGCAGAAGATGTAAAGATCCATGAGCAACATACACACTATGAGATAAAATTCAGATTTTTCAACCCTGAGTGCCATATTTGGAGATGGTAAAACAAGTCATAATCAAATTAAATAATTCTTATTTTGAAAGCAAATGCTCAGTTATCATTGCAAACGCACGTGGACCAACTTCAACTAAACGAATTTGTTGGAAGTTTCCACGTAACCATTGAGATTTAACAATCAAACTTAAATTCACATTCTGTACGACATTTCTACAACTTTTTTGCTCACATTGTAGCTTTCGGAGTGCTAGATGATGAGCAGAAAATCTGAATTTCTAGAGAAGTTGGGAAATTTAAGTCATGACGGGGTCAAAATTGGTCATAAAATTTGCCGGCCGAACCACTCCGGAGCCAGAAACGACCTCACTGCGAGGAAATTAACCGATATCACTTGCAGCGCAGTCACCTGGCCGTATTCCCTTTTTGATGTAGGTTGCATGGGTACTCGACCTGACCAGTGGTGTTGCTGAACACAAGCCTAGCTTCATAGGTTAAATTAAGTGTGGACCAATTTGCATCTATCTCTGAAAAACCTTGCGCATTGTGTTAGAATCACTTTGGAGCATATGTGTTGAGAGTTTAAACAATTTCGACTGTTTTATGTCTTGCCAGTTCAGGAAAGTTGAGATCTTTTTATTACAGACTTGCAAATTTTTAAATTGGATTTATTTCATGCGGAAGAAAATTTTTATTGCGCAGAGAGTGCATTTAGTTGTTTTGTTGCACATGCATCGGCAAGGGAAATTCACATAATTAAGTGAATTGATAAGTTTCGCTTTTTTGTAAACGCCCCATCAGATGATTTTCTCTTTAGAATAATTAAGAAGTATAAAATTAAAGCATCGGAGATACTTGTGAGAAAAGGAAGTATAAAACAAGAAGTTAATTTTTGTAGATTGTTGAATAACAATGCGAGGATAAAAGCAAATCGCTGAATGTAAGATGAAATTTGACTTTAATGGCAGTGTTGAAAATGTGTTGTCATTATTTTGTCGATTACTATGTCGTATGTATTTGAGAACAAAATGACTTCAGCTATTCCATGCTTGTTTGTTTTTTATGCCCTAATGATTATCCATAAACTAAAAAATTACAAAATCTTTATATCACAAAATAGTGGACAATACCTCTTCATCTTAATAGTCAATGCGAAAAACAGAGACTAATTTGTTTGCAACTATGTGAAAGTAACGGGTCGTGTTTACTCCTGATTACCATCTCCGACGTAAAAAAAAGGGATGTAAGGTGCGTAAAATGAATAGCCATTGAACTTCGTATACAGAGGATGATTAATTTTTACTTTGTCGTGCCAGCAATGTTGAACTCAATGTTCTCGAGCCGAATGGTTTCTGCTCGTAATGCAGATGTAAAGTTTCACTCGTATCGAATAACTTTAAAAATTAATGAAGAAAAACCAGAGTCAGAATCCAGAAGCACGCTAAGCTAGATTTTCGCATATATTCCATCAAAAAAATTATTTGTTTTTTCAAATGAATTAGGGTCACTCAATTTCGTGGCGAACCAATTTAAATCGTTTCAACACATTTAAGCTTTAAATTTTCCAAAGCGCTGAGGCATGTTTTCTTACCAGTTGAGCCGGCAAAAGATGAACAAATTTCAATTAACTCGTAATTCTAAGTTCTTCTGAATATATAATGCTCTTTAGAATGCCAGGTTTTTGAATCGAAGTTTAAATCGAATTTTGTTCCGCATCATTCTCAAATTAATGTTAGTATAGATTTCTGCAGGACGAGGGTATTCAACAGGGATATTTATTTTATTTCCCTTCTCCCTCTAGCATTATGGCTCCTTAAAATTGTCTGGAATCAAAGATGGTGTATTCGTGCTCAACTTGAAGCGTCATGTTCACTTACAGTAGCGGACTCAATACGAGCATTAATTTGGAACAAGTACAACTTAATATGTATTACCCAAACATGATTCATTGAACTGTGGGGGAACTTTCAATAAATGTGAATAAACTCAGTATATATTAACTAGATACATAATTACATGGTTAATAACGATTTTGTAAATGATCTGATGCCAAAAGTTGAGGAACAATTTGAAAATTGCTGTACGACGGGGTCATACTATGCTCATGTATGCTTGATCAAGCATACATGAAACATGAATTGTTAAAACACTTTAAACCATTCTTCGGAGTTACAGGCGATGCTCATAAAATTTTGGAACAGTTATTATGCAAAATCACGGTGTCAGCACGTAAAACTCTGTCGCTTGCAGAAAACAAAATCATTTCAGCAAATTATAAGGAAAGAAGTCACGAACAGATGTCGCTGAAAATGTGAGTAGGTTTAAAAGTTTCGTTCATTGTGTGATGATCGGGTTTAAAACTCCTAAAACGTTAATTGAGAAACTGAGAATCGGAATATCTCCGAAAGCGTCTGCACGAGATAAGCCTTTGATGGCATAGTGGCTAAAACGGATGGTTTTGCGGCGTTTAGTAAAGAGAAAGGGAATATTTTCACAAGGAAAAAGTTTTCCATTATAAACTGGACGCTCTAGCCTACCAAATAGCAAGTCCCGACCTCGCTACCCACTCCTACCACTTATACTATAGAAGCCAAGTGTACTGAATGTACCACTTATTGCTCCACCCTGTATAATTATTCTCAAAATATTGTAATAAATCTTGATTTCCATGCGTTTCCTCAACTTTCGGACACAAGGTAATTCTCGATTTATTTTTCTGAATTGAAATATTATGTCAAAACTGTTGTGTGCCGTGTAACTACGAATTTAAATTACAGAAACTGATTTTAACTACAATTCTTGAGAGTTCCCCCACAGGTAATTGAATACTTTTGTAGTAAAAACAATAATGTGGTGTTGCTGTTTCTTTATCTTATATTATGGCCGCTACTGTATGAACTGAGTGATAAACTGTCATAACTAGATGGCGTACATCCTCTCATTCGAATTTTGCAGCCCATCAAAGACGCTCCTGGATGAACTGAGCGCTCTACTGTCAGACCTTCATAGAGCACGCACTCGCATTTGACCTGTCCTACTATCTTATCAGTAATTCGACTTACTTTGTTCTCAAACGAGCTACTAGTTCTGCGTTCTAATAACCTGTCTTCATCTGAAAGAACAACGTGTCGACGAATAACGAGAAACCGACAATTTACTTCATGAAACATAAAGAGACTACTGCCTGAACATTAAACGAGATTGCCATGAGCCAGTCCACAATTGAAGAGCTTCAAACGCTTGAAATTTTGTCTGACTGAAGTTTCTCAGCTTTGTGTGCATAGTAACCAAATTCTTATCAAACAATTAATTTCGCATGAATTTCATCCTATGTGTTGATAAACATGTATTAAATTGTGCCACAAAAAACCTGAAACTGAAGCATATTTTTACTCGCCGGCTAATTGAATGTCAATTCT